>PJEM01020512.1:0-13346 GCA_004023845.1 Helogale parvula
AAAAAAAAAGAAAAAATATCTATCCACTTCTTTCCATGCTTATTGCTACCACTTAAGCTTATACCAACATTATTTCTCACTTATTTTACTCCAGTCTTGCTCTTTCTACTTTTGCCTCTGCCTGCGATCCAATCTCTATAATGCAAACTTATGTGCACATAGTAACTGGTAATCATGTCACTGCTCTGTCTGAACTTTACTGTTTCTTCTTCACCTTCGGGATAAAGGCCATTGACACATAGAGAACATCATTCCGGGTCTGGAGCCTGCTCACTGCTTCAGCTCCAGTCACAGCTCCTTTTCTCTGATCCATACAGTGAGAGTGAGAACAGACGTCCTCAAATTTCCTCTGCTCTCTCTTCTGTTTTGCCTTTCCACTCTTCTTTTACTTTTGCCCCTCACCGGTCCACATCCCACCCATTCAGGTCTTAGCTTAGATTGTCATTTTCTTGGGAAGCCTCATTTGAGTCCTGGATAAGATGCTTTGCACATTTGCTCTCATAATAATCTAAGCTGATTCTCCATATAGCATTCACCCTGCCTTTTAATTTATCCCCCATGAGACTGTAAGTTCCTTCACAGGAGGGACTATGCCTTTTTACCTGTCATATCCCATGAGCCTGGGATATAGCAGGTAATCAATAAATATTTGCTAATTAAATAAGTGATACTTAAGTCAGAACAGTACCATTTGAGACAAGTTCTTTCTATGTGTTTCTTTTCATAACTGATGACAATCATATTCCAAATCTTAAAGACTGGGGTAGAGTAAGTGGTTACAATATATTTCTCATTAAAAACACAAAGTTTAAGTGAACCTCTACAAAAATGACACAGTAATGCTAACAGATACTGTGTAATGGTTATTGGCTCTGTTTGCAGTAATCAGTTTTGAAAATATATAGTGATGATGGTTGCACAAGACTGTGAATGAATGTATTTCATGATGTTTTAAATCAACTATAGTTCTATGGGAGAGATGCAAATTGTTGAAGCATTCATATTTTTTTATTCTCTTTTTTCAGAACTCCACTGTAACTGGTTGATAAATCAGCCACATTTTGGGAACTATCTGGCTTTTCAAAGTATACTCATCCATCCAGCCCTTATGCTCTAGAATACTGAAGGCCTGAACTTATACTTACCCACTGAAGTGCATATTATGTTTTCTCAACATGTTTGTTAGTAAAGATGCCTATTATGTTATTGACCAAGAATGTTTGATTCTGAAAGCATTTTTAAAGTTTAGTCCTCAGTCTAGCTCAGCTGAACTGAATTTCCAAGATAATGCAAAATCATTATTTTTTTAATGATGGACAATTTTAGTTCTAGACATCAAACACCTGTCAGTACTTTACAGATTTAAATTTGTTTGCTTAGACAGAAGAGAAGCCAGTGTGCAGGGGTTCTAGACATTTTTTGTGTGTGTCATGGAAGCCCTTTGACAGCCTGGGGACTGTTCTTTGGACAACATTTCTGAATGTATATAAGAAAATGAATATTATTATGAAAAACTCAATTATATTAAAACACAGTTATCAGAATATTAAAAAAATCATTCTGAAGCTGCTATGGAAAACAGTTTGGTGGTTACCAAAAAAGCTAAGCATAGAATTAGCCCATGAGACCTACCAATTCTACTCTTAGGCATATACCCAAAGGGATGAAAAGCAGGGACTGGAGTAGACACTCGTACGCTAGTGTTCATCATGGCATTATTCACAACAGCCGAAAGGTGAACACAACCCAAGTATCTGTCAACAGGTGAGTGGAGAAGCAAAATGTGCTACACGCATACAATGGAATGTTATTCCGTCATAAAAATGAAGTACTGAGGGACGCCTGGCTGGCTCAGTTGGCGAGGCCTCTGACTCCTGATTTCAGCTCGGGTCAGGATCTCATGGTTTGTGGGTTCAAGCCCTGCATTGGGCTCTCTGCTGTCAGCACAGAGCCCACTTCGGATTATCTCTTTCCCTCTCCCTGTCCTTCCCCTGCTCTCTCTCTCTCAAAAATAAATAAACATTTGTTAAAAAATGAAGAACTGATACATCTGATACCGATCCATGAATGAAGCTTTAAGACGTGTTAAGTGAAATAAACTAGACACAAAAGGACAAATATTGCATGATTCCACTTATGTGAAATATACAGAAAGACAAATTTATAGAGACAGAAAGTGGATTAGAAGTTACAAGGGGCTGGGGGAAGGGGGGCAGGGAATTACTGTGTAATGCGTAGAGCATTTCTGTTTGGGGTGTATAAAAACCTTTGAAAATAGTGGTGATGGTTGTATGACACTGTGAATGCAATTAGTGCCACTGAATTATATGTGTAAACTGGCTAAAACAGCAAATTTTATGCTATATATATGACTACAATTAAAAAATTAATAGTGTAGTATACCCAAACCCATTGAATTTTACACTTGAAACGGATGAATATGAATTATTATCTTATGTGAATTATTTCATAAGGCTATTAAGAAAAGAAATTTACAATAGTAATTACTGCCACAATTTCGATGTAATGATGAGTATAAAGGATACTTTGATATCTCTACAATTCCCATAATTTGATATTAAAATATCTGTTATTTCTACTGGTTGGTTACAAAGCCACAACTATTGCTGGTAGTATTGTCATTTGTTACCTACATTTATAATTTAGGGGAAAGCTATATTTTAGATGGAGATAGTAATTATAAAGATACTCTTTTGTTCATTCAAGTTCCCTGACCCTCTGAATTCTATCTACAGATCTCTTGGGTTAAGATCTACAGATCTATTTTATTGAAAATAAACTATGCAGGGGAAAAATTGAATTTGCCTTTAATGTCTTTAATTCATCTACACACACAATTTTGGCCACTGAGACTCTGAAGCGAGGCAGCATTTATTAATTTAACAGAGCACTTAAGATCAAACTGCCTTTTTTTTCCTTTTTTTTAGAGAAAAGGAAATGGGAAATCCGTTACAGGTCTTCTCCCAAATAATCATTTAACTCCAGCAGCTCTGTGCAGTCACTTAGAAAGACCAGAAAGTCACTGTCTCAGGAAACCCATTTTCTTTTCTCCTAATGCTGTGGCAATTGTTGCATATCCCATTTTTCTTTCCATGACCACAGCCGTTTTCAGGTGATCACAATCGTTTTCGGCTGAGGAACCCCGCAGGCTCTCCTGAGCAAAGATGCTTCCAGCTGTAACGCGGCCAACTTTGCCAAAGGGCCTGTCGTGAGCACAGCTTAGTGCCGCCCTGATGATTAAAGACGGGAGGTCCAGCTCCTTGAAGCGCTTCGTGTGAAGGAAACATTTTACACAGCAGAGCTCAAAGGGATTCAATTTCCCTCCCTTCAGCAGGATTTTATTTTCCAGAAGATGTTTCTCATGTTCTCGGCTCTTTTTGGGTCACCATCATAACACCTCATTCTGTTTCAGAGAATTTTTACTTCCCAAATCACAAACTGCACACCTTCCTCAGCACATTTGTTCAGTATAACTAAGGTCAGGTATGAAGAAAGTTGCTGATTATAAGACAGAGGGGATTGCTTTAATAACAGTATTGGTACTCTTTGTCAAATACTTTTTAATGCATACACCAAGGTGTATTCTGTTTTCTGAAAACTATCTTGGAGGATGGGAAAGAATGTATAAGTAGGATTAAGAAATGTGAATAAAGTCATAGGTGAAGTATGTTGCAGGGCTGGAAAAACACCAAGAACCAGAGAACAAGAGAAATACAGTGAGCATCCAGAACTAATTCTCTAAGTTGTGCAGAAGAAATGAAAGCAAATGAAGAAGAAAGTAAGGACCGAAGATGAAAGGAGAAGTAGAAAGAAGAAGAAAGTAAAAGCCAAAAAGCAGAATACTGAAGGCATCTCTTAACAATGATTTGGAGGCTCCAAGGCTCCCTCCGCTTACATCACACTGTGGAACAGAACATTCTTGTGTTCACTTTCTTAAATTCTCATCCAAAAAAGAAAAAGCAGAAGCCAGACATTATACTTCCACATTCTATTTCTTTTTTAATGTATAGTTATTTACTTTTGAGAGAGAGAGAGAGAGAGCGAGAGAGAGAGAGAGCGAGAGAGAGAGAGAGAGAAGAGAGCATAAGCAGGGGAGGGACAGAGAGAGAGAGAGGGAGACACAGAATCTGAAGCAGGCTCCAGGTTCTGAGCTGTCAGCACAGAGCCATGCAGGGCTCGAATTCATGAGCCATGAGATCATGACGTGAGCCGAAGTCAGACGCTTAACAGACTGAACCACCCAGGTGCCCCCACACCCTATTTCTAACAACACACTAATGAACAAAACACTGTGATCCTCAATCATTTTATCAGTTAACCCCCTACCCTTAAGGTTGGCTTGAGATTTCAAGAGGCTGACATCACATTGCTACTGACTTTCTGGCTTTCCGCTACTGCTAGGGCACAGCCTCTGGAAACCTGACCAGGTTAACCCGAGGCATGTTTAGCATACTTTAGCACATGGTCTCCTGCTAACGAGGCCAGGGCTTGATACTCATTTTGTGCCTCTTACATATGTTTTGTTTCTCTGTCAGCTTCTCATATATTTAGGCTGGAAGGGCACAGATGGATATATGCATATTCATTCCCACTTTTTGCAAATTACTTTAGGAAAGTCTGAATCATTATCATACATGGAGGCAAGCCAGTGTGTCTGTGGCCTGATAGAGAACGATGAGCAAAATGCCCAGCAGCCCAGCTTATTTGAAGCTCAGTCAGAATGCCATCTGTAGATAATTTTTCTATTAAAAATATTGTCTTCAGTGACTCCAGTCATTTAAAACTACAGATGAGTCATCCAACCTAAGTTGAAACAGTGATTTTTGGTTTGTAAAAGTGGCAGTGGCTTCATTTGGTCATTTGTGCTTCTCACCTTGCTCGCCCAGAAGGACTTGCCTTTATGCCTGCGTGGTATATAAACATCAGCCTCCAAGTAGTTGCCTATAATTTCTGTTTTAAGTTAAATGTCTTCTGCATTCCAGAGCAACATGTAATTTTTGAACAAAGAGTAGATTAATACATTTCAGGATAATTTTAATACTGACTTAATTTCATAAGAATTAGGTTTTTGTGATTGTCTTATTCTTTCACATGCATCCCTAGAATGTTCATTATTAGTAATAATACATTAATAGTAATAATCATTTCACCCACTGACACCAAGATTTAACTTTTTACCTATAAAATGGGGGACAATATCTATCTAATGATGGTACTGTGGAGATTAAATGGGATGTAAGGTATTTAAATGTCTAGCATAGTCCCATACTTGAAACAAGACAGATGTTCAATAAATTTTGAACCTGAATTGGAAACCAAGCTATTTTACTTCATTATCATACATATTAACTACCCATTCCAAATAAATAAAAATATTCGTCTCATTTTAGAGAGCTCCATGTGTCCATATATACCTAATAAACTATTATACATATATGTGTGTGTATATACACACATATGTATTTGTTTATTTCTAATTATCTATTTAGTAGGCACATGTGTTATGTCCATGGAGTTTAGGACTTAATCCTGAGGTTGTCAAGTTTTATTTTATTTTACTTTTTTAACGTTTATGTATTTGTTTTGAGAGAGAAAGAGAGAGCAAGCGAGTTTGTGCATATGAATGGGGCAGGGGCAGAGAGAGAGAGAGAGAGAGAGAGAGAGAGAGGACCCCAAGCAGGCTCCTTGCTGTCAGTACAGAGCCTAATGTGGGGCTTGAACTCATGATCCTGGAAATCAAGACCTGAGCTGAAATCAAGAGCTGGACACTTAATCAACTGAGCCACCCAGGTGCCCCTGTGAAATTTTATTTTAAATTCATCCCTGAAGTAGTTATTTAAGAACCTGTTTACATAACACAAGACAAAAAAACTTTGCCATTTTTTAAGCAATAAACTCTCTTTTCAAGCAATAAAATGTTTCTTAAATTGATATATGTGGTAATGAGGATATTTAACAACTGGAAAATGAAGAGCAAGAGATACACAATAATGTGATCTAAATGAGACACTCCCTGAATACAGTCGGTATTGACTTACTAGTAGAGAATGCTAAACAGCACCATTCGTAAGATTTCTTGGCTTTCAAAAATGTTTTCTCCTCTCATTAATCATCTGTGAGAAGAGTGATTATTTTCTTGTACTAGAGCTTTCCTAGGTTACTTCATGCTCAGCCTGGCTTTCAACCTTTATACATGGAATTGCATGGCTTAAAAAAATAGATTATAGTTTTAAAAAGTCTGTGTTTTATTTTATGGGAAGAAAATATGAACAAAAATGCTTTTGTGCAAATACTCAAAGATAAAGTGACCAAAGCCATTTTTCTTTGGGATTATTTGTTGTGGATCATAAACTCCAAAATACATTTATTTTTTTATTTCAAAAATCTCTTTCCAAATTATCCACAATTATGATCAATATTATTTTTTAAACTACACCCATGACTAAGCATACCATCTCTACAAATCATAAAATGAATTTGAGACTTGGTAGTTTTTTCATGAATTTCTATTTATACTTTTGTTCAACCAATATGATTTGAGTACTTTTATACATCAGATATTGTCAGGAAGTCATTTTAATTCTAACACAGATTATGATCAGAATCATATGATTTGATTGAGCACATCAATTTAATCAGTCAGATTATATCCTCTTCTTCTTTACCTGGTATACACAGCCCAAACAACAACTCTAAACAGGTTCTTTTTACATAAAGATTAAAAATCAGACAATAAGTAAGTAAAATTTAAGTTATCTGTTATCTTCCGGACCTCTAGGACTTAAAAAATTAATAAAAGACATAATTACAGCAAGAAGTATTTGCGTGTGCTCTTTTGGACTATTTGAATATATTTTGTTTATACTCATATTATTTTTAGTTTTTAAAAAAGTTTTTTATGTTTTTAATTTATTTTTGAGAGACAGAGAGAAACGGTGTGAGCAGGGGAGGGTCAGAGAGAGAGGGAGACACAGAATCTGAAACAGGCTCCAGGCTCTGAGCTAGCTGTCAGCTGTCAGCACAGAACCTGATGCAGGGCTCGAAACCACGAACTGTGAGATCATGACCTGAGCCGAAGTTGGACACTCAACCAACTGAGCCACACAGGCGCCCCTATTTTTAGTTTTAAACAATATGGCTGAAAATATTAGCAATAACAGAATAAAACGGAGAACTGAGAAAATCTAGAAATCATCTCACTTTCACCTCAACATCTGAAGAACTTTTATCTCAAACCCACTTAATTTTCTATGTGGAAATCAAGTAAAGAATTCTATTTGTTATTAAACATATTTTTAAAAGTAGCTAGGTTTATCAAGAATGGGGGTGTCACACAAAATAGAATGTGGGAATTATCTAGAATTATCTAGAATTGAAAGTACTCTCACACTATGAATAAGGTATAGTAGTCAAGCACCCAGCACTGACTAGACTTCACTCTACCTTGTGACGTATAAATGGAGGAGGTCACCTGTCTCTCTCATTGTCACTGCACAGTGGTCCTCATGACCCCACTGACGAATGAGCTAGAAATCAGCAAAACTTGTTTTGACTTCTCCTCAGAGGAGCAGTCCATCCTAGTTAGTTCACGGCACCCGCACACTTCAGATTTCATTCTAAACTGGAGACTCAGTCTTTGCAAGTTCAGCATGACAGACCTTAAAACACCACAAATAGACACTCCTCTGAGTCCTAGCAGAGCCAAGGAACCAAGAACTGACTGGGTGTAAAACTTGGGGGATTTCTGGGAGCACCTCGCTGCTCAAAGGGTTTGCTTGATTCTTCTTTTTCTTTGCTGACATTTTTTAACTTCTTAGGATTAATAGTTACTAGGAATAAATGCTTTCACATTTACTGTCTGAACTACATGTCTGTCTTGGTACCCTCTTTGTATGGAAAGTTGTATGTCTGAACTATGAATTTAGGGAAAACCTAGAATGTTATAGACATGATTTAGACATGGAAATATCTGGGTTAAATCAGCATTTTTCACTGCTAAGAAAATGTATGCATTTACAAATATAGGTCAAGAGTAAGTTCATAGTAGCATTGAAAATGAGAGAGAAAAAAAACACTTTGGGTTACATAACCAGTTATTAGGCTACAATAGAGCCAAAAGTAAAATATTACATAGCTGTTGAAAACAAATAATGCAGGGGCGCCTGGGTGGCTCAGTTGGTTAAGCGTCCGACTTTGGCTCAGGTCACAATCTCATGGTTTATGGGTTGGAGCCCCGCATCAAGCTTTCTGCTGACCGCTAGCTCAGCGCCTGGAGTTTGTCTTCGGATTCTGTGTCTCCCTCTCTCTGTGATCCTCCCCTGCTCACATTGTCTCTCTCTCCCTCAAAAATAAAATAAAATAAAATAAATAAATAAAACGAATAAAGCAGATAAGGTTCATCTGTTTTTGCTAGTTCAATATATGTCTGGATATAATATAGACATACGTTAAATACAGGAAGGCAAGTCTCAGAGCCAAGCATAAAAAATAATCCTTTTTGTGTAAATACAAAGGACATATATATATTTTCTGCTATGTGATTAATTTTCTTTTTGTAAGAAAACAGGAAGAACAATTCCTCTTTTGGGAAAGGGATCAGGTATCAATGCACAGCTTATTATTATTCTTTAACCATGTATGTGCTTTTACTTTTTAAAAATGCTTATAGCAAGTTATCTGGTGGAGGAATTGTCGGCCATTTAAAACATTTTAGACTATGTTAAAAATACCTGGACAGTCAGGTATTTTTATGAAGAATTGAAGACTTAAAGCTTTCAGCCAGAAGTATAATTAGCAATGCTAAAAACACTTAACAGCTTAAATGGGGGTGCCATTAAGGTAGTTTTCTTTTTTAAAAAAATTTTTTTTAAATTTATTTTTTGAGAGACAGAGAGAGACAGTGCAAGCAGGGGAAGGTCAAAGAGAGAGGGAGACACAGAATCCAAAGACACGCTCCAGGCTCCGAGCAAGCTGTCAGCACAGAGCCCAATGCGGGGCTCAAACCCACAAACTGTGAGATCATGACCTGAGCCGAAGCTGGATGCTTAGCCAACTGAGCCACCCAGGCTCCCCTAAGGTAGTTTTCAATATTGTTCCTTACCATTCTCCCATTCATTGAATACTCTCCTAAAAATGACTCTACATTGAATGTTGTGGAAAGATGTTGCCATTTCTAAAAGAATTAATTTGTAGCAAAATATTGCTGCAGGACAGTTAAATTACAGGTGTGGTCTCCTAAAAGAGAGGAAATATGGCTGAAGTGACTGTCTAGACAGCATGTAAGGTGATCCAAACAGAAATACCTCTTGCATCTTTCTATAAAGAATCAATGGCTTCAGTATAAAAGTGAAAAAAATCAAATCAAATCACAAATGACACAAAGGGAAGTTACCTAGCATATTTCATACAGGAGAGGGGATAACAAAGCTTTGCTTAGCATAGTATCAGCACATCTAACCCTCTAGCTACTTCCTACACTTTGTGGCTCTGAACTAATTCTTCCACAGATTGGTACTAGATACGGGACACTAGTGGTGAGTCTTACCTGTCCCTCTAGCTGTCTGCTCCATCGCTTTTGGACCTGCCTTACTTATGGCTTGCCCAAGAGCTAACAATGCATTTCTGGTCATGGTAGGAAGGCATAAAAAATATAAGCGGGTAGGACTCATGAAGGAAAGAGTCAGCGACAAGTATAATCATTGATTCCTTCCTGCCTGAAAAGAATCCACCCTGATTCTCCTTTGTTTGGATTTTTGAATCCATTACATTATTAAGGGAGACATTTTTGAATTATTTATAAGCCAGAATAACATGGTTAGCCCTTTAAATCAATATTATTGAACCAAGTTGGTTGTGATGTATTCAAGTGTTCTTTCTTCTTAAATGGAAATTGCTTTTTTTTTCCCTGATAATAGTGGTCACTGTAAGACATTTACACAAGAAAATGTAAAGAAAAGTCAAAAGAAATAAAAACAACTTAAAATCCATCACTGTCATTACAAATGATTTTTAACATCTTACTACATGTACTTTAGACTTTTTGTTATGGATATACATATGGGTGTATATATGAAATGTAATCATCCTTTACAACTTTACACACTGCTTTCTACTTGGTTTTCTTTATTTAAGAATACATTGTGAACCTCTTTCCATATTAAATATAGGTTTATTATGACAGCATCCTGAAGGCTAGAAAAATACTTTATGGTCTTACTGTAGTTACACGTCTGCCGTATCACAGTTGTAGAAATACGCAGAATATTTGATCTTTTCACTACATTGTCCCTGGGTTTCTTTTGAATTTGAGTTCTTCAGCTGCTCATTTTTATCTGTCACTTCTGCATTCTGCAACTCTTTGCTTTTTACCCCCACTCTCTGCTTTCTACTGTTTTTATTTAAAATAAAATTAGAATTGTTTGGGAAATAAGAGTAATTAGACTCCAAGTAAGAGATTCTTTGAGTCAAGTGTGAAAATACTGGGTCATGGATTTTGATTGGATTATTCAGAGACATTTTCTGCCTTGCTCTTGAATTCACAGAAGTGTTCTAAGGAGTTTAATGTTCTAAATAAACGAGTGTGATCCTACCTTAACTGCAGGGGCACACTCACTGGACTTACAGTTAGTTCTACTTAAAGCAACCTTTACAGTGTTCATTACTTTATTTTCAAAACTTGCTTAAAGAAGACCTAAACAGAAAACTGATATTCATATGGACCATGAAGCAAATATCAGGTCAAAGGCAAATATCAAAATGCATAGTGTTAATCAAATAGGTTTTAGACACTAAATAATCTAAGAGAAAATAAAACAATTTATTTCTGGTCTTAAGGACATATCTACAGTACATCCTCAAACTAAAATTGTCTCACAACTATATAATCATTTAGTGTAGCTTATTAGAAAGAATGGATTTGATGTTTCTGATGGTTCCTTTCTATGGATCATTTTAAGTCTTCAAGCCCATTTCTTCATCTTAAAATTTGAGATAATAATTTATATCTTACAGATTATAGTAACAATCCATTGAAATTACATCTTTAAAAGACTTTGTAGAAACACTAAGTGCTATATAGTATTAAGTTAGTATTATTATATGGTAAGTGAACAAATCCATTCAGTGTTACATATAGTAGAGATATGCAAAATTTCAAGACAAATCTATGAGTATAATGACTTAAGGAAGAAAAATGCACTTGATAGTATGCTTAATTGGTACAGTTCAGAACTTTAGAAATCTAAAAGATATTTTCTATTTCACCAGTGGCTTTCATGAGAACCTAAGCATAATGAAATTTACCATCAATGTTATAAAAAAGACGGAGATCTTAAACAGCAATGGCTTTAGTCTTGGTTACTCAACATTGATGATGCAGAAACTGATGCAACATACAAACCAGGTACATTGACAAAAATTTCCACTTGAATTCCCAGTTCAGCTGTGTACACAAGTATAGGTATGTTCATAACTATTTTAGAGGAAAGAAGAAAACTCATTTATTGGGGAATTGATATATTCTGAGTATCTATTACATTTTTGGCATGTGTGACTTCATTTGCAGGGGCAAAACCTGTACAGTGGATTTGAGTTACTTCCTCTTCTTCCTTTGGCTCCTTAGTAAACTTCTAACAATATGAAATTAGTTTATGAGTGGGCAGACAAAAAGGTGAGAAACCAAGAGTTCCAGGCAATACCCCAATAGGACAATTCACAATAATAGTTTAAAGTTGACCATTTTTATGTGATCCATCACATTAACAAAAGAAGGGAAAAAAACCCATATGATCCTGTCGATAGATGCAGAAAAAGCATTTGACAAAATACAGCACCCTTTCTTAATAAAAACCCTTGAGAAAGTCGGAATAGAAGGAACTTACCTAAACATTATAAAAGCAGTTTATGAAAAGCCCACAGCCAGTATTATCCTCAATGGGGAAAAACTGAGAGCTTTCCCCCTGAGATCAGGAACACGACAGGGGTGTCCACTCTCACCACTGCTGTTTAACATAGTGCTGGAAGTCCTAGCATCAGCAATCAGACAATAAAAGGAAATAAAAGGCATCAGAATTGGCAAAGAAGTCAAACTTTCACTTTTCGCAGATGACATGATACTCTACATGGAAAACCCGGCAGACTCCACCAGAAGCCTTCTAGAACTGATCAATGAATTCAGTTAAGTTGCAGGATACAAAATCAATGTACAGAAATCAGTTGCATTCTTGTACACTAAAAATGAAGCAGCCGAAAGAGAAATCAAGAAACTGATCCCACTCACGATTGCAAGAAAAACTATCAAATACCTAGGAGTAAACCTAACCAAGGATGTAAAAGACCTATAGGATGAAAACTATAGAAAACTTATGAAAGAGACTGAAGAAGACACCAAGAAATGGAAAAACATTCCCTGTTCATGGATCGGAAGAATGAACATTGTGAAAATGTCATTAGGAACCAAAGCAATCTATACATTCAATGCAATCCCCATCAAAATTGCACCAGCGTTCTTCTCAAAGCAGAACAAACTACCCTCAAATTAGTATGGAACCACAAAAGACCCAGAATAGTCAAAGTTATATTGAAGAAGAAAACCAAAACGGGAGGCATCACAATTCCAGACTTCACCTCTACTACAAAGCTCTCATCATCAAGAAAGTATGGTATTGGCACAAAAACAGACACATAGACCAATGGAATAGAATAGAAAACCCAGAACTGAGCCCACAAATGTACGGCCAATTAATTTTTGACAAAATAGGAAAGAGTATGCGATGGAAAAAGGACTGCCTCTTTAGCAGGTGGTGCTGGGAGAACTGGACAGCAACATGCAGAAGAATGAAACTAGACCACTCTCTTACACCATACACAAAAATAAACTTAAAATGGCTGAAGGACCTGAATGTGAGACAGGAAACCATCAAAACCCTCGAGGAGAAAGTAGGAAAAAACCTCCTACACCTCCACCTCAGCAATCTCCTACTTGACACATCCCCAAAGGCAAGGGAAATGAAAGCAAAACTGAACTCTTGGGACTTCATCAAGATAAAAAGCTTCTGCAAGGCAAAGGAAACAATTAAGAACACTAATAGGCAACCGACAGAATGGGAAAAGATAGTTGCAAATGACATATCAGATAAAGGGCTAGTATCCAAAATCTACAAGGAACTCACCAAACTTCACAATCACAAAACAAATCATTTAGTGAAGAAATGGGCAGAAGACATGAACAGACACTTCTCCAAAGAGGACATCCAGATGGCCTACAGACACATAAAACGATGCTCAACATCACTCATCATCAGGGAAACACAAATCAAAACCACACT
>PJEM01020513.1:0-13345 GCA_004023845.1 Helogale parvula
GGTACCTGATTTTCCTCAGACCACTTATCTGACAGTATCACTTACTTTTGTTCAAATCAAATTTTGGATTAATCCATTGATAATATAGTCTCACTCTATTAATGTTGCACTGGAAATAATTAATAGAGATTAGGGACCCTTAGGTAAGAGATTAAGAGATTAATAGCTCTTAATGAAGAAATTGGAGGGGCACCTGGGTGGCTCAGTCGGTTAAGCGGCTGACTTTGGCTCAGGTCATGATTTCACAGTTCATGTGTTCGAGCCCCACATCCGGCTCTATGCTGACAGCTCAGAACCTGGAGCCTGCTTCAGATTATGTGTCTCCCTCTCTCTCTGCCCCTCCCCCACTCATGCTCTGCTTCTCTCTGTCTCAATAATAAATAAAAACATAAGAAAAAAGAAACTGGATCTGAATGGAAAGGCTGACTCAGGGCATGCCCTCTGCAGAGTGTAGAGTGATTCGTATACTTCTTTCCTAAGTATTTCAGTTTGCGGTTGAGATGCAGTCTTCACATGCACTTTGGAACTGTATTCTCTATTCTAGCAATCAACTTCCAAAAATGAAAATTAGAGGTAATGTCATTTATAATAGCATCAAAAATATGAAACACATAAGGAAAAATTGGAAAGAATTTGAGAATTTTATGCATTAAAAATTATAAACCACTTAAAGAGAAATTAAAGATTTAAATAAATGTACAGATACATCTAGCTTATGGGTCTAAATATTCATCTTGGATAAGATGTCAATTCTCCCAGAACTGACCAATACAATTATTGCAATAGAGTTGGTAAAATGTCCTTGAAATGATTGATAATTTTAGAAAAGAAAAAAGAAAAACAGTAGAAATGCTAAGAAAACATGTGACTGGATTTTAGCCCTGAGAGAATCCTGCCCTGTCTCCTCAGGGCCAGGCTGTCTCAGAGGAGGATAGGGCACAGGAAATTGGTTTGAAGTCAGAAGACTAACAAGTCAGGGTGGGACCCAGACATGCAGTGTCAATCAAGGACACAGACTGGGTGGAGGATCCTGACCTCAGAAACACAATGCTCCTTATCTCCACATAACCCAGAGTCAAATGTGGGATCTTTGAAAGAATGCTCTGGGTCAAACTGGCCTTGGATAATAGAAATATATTCCTCTAGTCATGGGTGACTAAATATGCAATTAATTACTCTATCCTGAGCATGAGGGACACAAGACACAGCAAACTTGTTCTACCCATCCATGAGATGAGTCTGACTCCTAGTCAGTCCATCCTGGAAGCTCTGTGTGTGTTAATTCCATCACGAAGATGAATCTGAAGTTCACAAGAACAGGCTCCTCATGGTGCTTCCCTGGGCACCATGTTGGGCTCTCTTCCTTCAACTTGAAGGGCCAGACTTAATATACAAAATCATGATTAAACAATAAATTAATAATAATAACAATAAATCAAATGATTTTTTATTTTAAAAAATTTTATAATGTTTATTTATGTTTGAGAGAGAAAGAGAGAGAGTGCAAACATGAGAGGGGGAGGGGCAGAAAGAGAGAGAGGAGACAGAATCTGAAGCAGGCTCCAGGCTCTGAGCTATCAGCATAGATCCCAATGAGGGGCTCCAACCCATGAACCATGATCTAAGCTGACATTGGATGCTTAACCAACTAAGCCACCCAGGTGCCCAAATACATCAAATGATTTAGAAACAAGTTTACAGAACCTTATTAAACAAAGAATAAAAGTTATATCTTTTCCACTAGTTTTTCATCCATTTTATCATCTACTATTTCAATCTGTAATCTCTCTGCAATAAGCATGGATCTGTGAAAATATACTCATGATTGTACCTGCTTCTTCCCGTTGACATTGTCATTGAGTTTAAATAATTCTTACTGAGCTGAATTTTGTATGAAATCACACACATTCATTTTGTTAACAGTTGTCCCAGTGGTGACTGACACATAAAGTCTGCAATGATCCCCTTGTTAGAGCATCTGTAGCTGTCACTCCTGCTCTCCTAGAACTTCCTGCAGGTTTGACTTTTGTGCGCTGAGGTCAATGTCACACACAAGACTTCTGCAGACTTGTGACTGTGTGCTGGGAGGACAGATCCTAGGAGGGAATCATGAACCACAGTGTGTGGAGAACTGTTGGTTCAAGCAGGTGGGAGTAGAGAAACATGACAAAGATGTTCAGTGTGTCACCCCACCAAGAATGCACATGAGGGCTTCTATCCACAACCTACAGTAAAGGGCTCCCTGTCTCCTCAGTGCTGAGGAGACTTCTGAGAAAGGAGAACTCGGAAACCAGGAGGAATCAAGCAACGGGAAAGAAATCAGCCTCCTGCACAGAAATGGCCATGTGTCAGTCTGGACCCGTCACTCCTCTTGCCCTAATCCCCATCTGTACAAGTCACCACCTCGCCCCGCCCCCCCCCCCCGCCCCCATCAACAACCAAACGAGCTGTGGACACACTCACTGTGTGGATGGAGCCTGAGTAGAACAAAGTGTGCCCTTAAGTGATGGGAGGTCACAAAGGGGGAATCCTGGCCTGGCCCAAAAGAAGGGGATAATGGAAAAAGCAGTGGGGAGGCAGGAAGTCTCTCTGATGATCCCTGGTCACCATGTCTCATAATGTTGTGTCCAGGTCAGGACACCAGGGGGCGCCCATTACTGGTTTCTGAGGAGTCAGGGATGATCAGATTTAGAACCTGCCCCCTGACACTGCCTGAGCCCTCTGCTCAGGACTCACAGCTGTGACCTCAGCACCCTTTTACAAAACAGAGCCCCTCCCCTGCCCACCACCCTGACATGCTCTGAGAGGCACTTGACCCAGGGCACAGAAGTGTCTGAGAGCTAGAGATCTCATTTGCATGGATGGGCCCTCCCTCTCTGAGAGGATGAAAAGTGGAAAGGACAGATTAGGGAGGTCTGCTCAGCTGTGGTGTCACAAAAGGCAAGATCAGTGATGACTTCCACCATGGCACGGTCACCTCTCGTCCTCACCCTCCTCATTCACTGCACAGGTGACTAGAGGTGGGGACAGGGGAAGCTGTCCTGGGAGAACATTCCTCTTGTCTCTAGACCCCAGCATCACCCTCTCTTTTTCTCTTCCACTTCCAGGGTCTTGGGCCAAGTCTGTGCTGACTCAGCCACCCTCAGTGTCTGGGGACCTAGGCCAGACAGTCACCATCTCCTGCACTGGAAGTGCCAACAAATCGGTATTGTTAGTGTGAACTGGTACCAACAGCTCCCAGGAAAGGCACCTAATTGCCTCATCTATAGGAATAACAATTGACACTCAGGAATCTCTGAACGATTTTCTGGCTCCAAGTCTGGCAGCTCAGGCTCTCTGACCATCAGTGGGCTTCAGGATGAGGATGAGGCTGATTATTACTGCCAATCTTTTGATTCCAGACACCGTGTTGACACAGTGCTCCAGGTCTGCGGGGAAGTGAGACAAAAACCTGCTTTCCCCCTAGCCATGGGACTTCCCATCTAGCACTGACTTTTTGACCAATTCAGATGCTTCTTTGTTTGATATAAACTATGATCTGAAACCCACTTCAAGGAATTTGTCTATAAAGTCTTTCCACATTCTCTGAAATTTCTCCTTGTAGCCTCCTGTCCTTGGGAGAAAGATATTGTATGATTTTTTTCAAACTGAGCACAAATTCCTGCATTTCAGGGGCAGGCTGCCCTGAGAACAGAGTCCAGGTCATGGCAGAAACAGGGACACAATATTCAGCTCTCTCTGAGTCAGACCACTTCAGGGGTGTCCAGTATGTGTCCTGGTAACAACAGCTCCCAGAAATTACCCCTAAAGCTTCCTCTATTATGATGGTTAGACCTTCTGGGGATCTTGATTCATTTTTTGGCTCCATGTCAGGCAACTCTCGCTTCCAGATTATCACTGGACTGAGGCCTGAGGAGGAGTCTTCTGGTCCCTGCCCCTCCTGGGACAGCATATCCGGGCTTACACAGAGTCCCAGGCCCATGAGAGCTGAAAGCAGAACCCCTTTCTCATCTGCTGGGAGGGTGAGGCCCCAGCAGGTGCTCAGGCTCAGCCTGTGACTTCTGCTTCTGATGCTCCTGCTGCTGCCACCATGGATAGCAGTGCCACCCGGGAGTGAGGGCTCCTCCTTCCCTTGTGTCCCCAAAGTCACTCGCAGGACTAGACAAAGGGCCTCAAAGTACACAAGAAAGCTCATCTTTCCCATTAGGTAGAGACAAGTTTTCTTTGCACTGAAGTTCATGGACTGGAGGTTGTAAGTCCAGTGTGCTCATCTCTCACCTGACCTCTGATGAATCCAGTGTCTTCATTTTTGCCCATTCACCTATTTCTAGAAGTTTCCAGAACTATGTAATCCTCTTATTAGTCTTCAATAAGAATGCCTGTACTTTTTTGCTCTTTGGGATGATTTCTCCTCTTACTACAGCACAAGCCCCGGATTACCTATAGCTGAAACATATATTTAGATCTTTTGAAATGAGCTCCTGTCCATTTCCATCAATGCTAAGATCCAATCAGTGGTTTTTCTTGTCCACTTTCATTGTATAATACTTTCAGAAAGGTGTTGAATAATAATGGTGTTTAGGTCACATTAGCCTTTTCATCTTGTAGAAATGTCCTCCTCACCCCCACCCCATTAGCTAATTTTCTGGTGTGGGACTGAGTTTGATGTGTGAGGAGAGAGAGGTTTATCACATTATAAAGTCTCTGTTTCCGTTTTACATGGGTTTTATTAGAACTTTGCTTAGGTGGAGTGGACCAAGATGCTGCAGCAGCATGGAAGTTCTCCGCTTCTCTCGTCCTTGAAATGCAGCTAGATCAGCACCAGACCATTTTGCACACCTAGAAAATTGATCTGAGAATCAACACAACAGTCTGCATAACTTGAGTCACAGAACTTGGAAGGTACTTGGCACAGAGACGTGAACTGGGGACGAGGGAACTGGGGAGAGGGAGGAAATGGTGTTTGTGAACAGAGGACAGAGAAAGAGGGGGAACATACAGGAAAAGCACTCTCCACAAAAGTAGCTGGAGAGAAAGAGAAAGAGTGGCAGCATCCATTAGTTCCCAAACAAAAAAAGTAGAAAGGAGAAAGGATAGGGTTTCAATATCATTATGACTCTATAACCAGGTCAGGGCAGGACCAGAAATGCTGCAGCCCAATATCTGGCGGTGCTCTGGTGGGAAGAGCGAATTCCTAGGTGCAGGCAGTGAGGGCCAAGGGGTCCAAAAACCACCCAGGGAGAAGCAGTTCCCCTGGTGCCGTGCTAGGACTCTGCACAGTCAAAGGTCCCAGCGGACCCTAGAAAACACAATTGGTGGTAGTGGAATAAAAACGCCAGGGTGAGGAGAAACCTGACGTGGGTAGTGTGTTGTGATTTACCATAATCCCTGAAATGCTGCTGCTACACAGTCACACAAACGTATTCTGGGTCAAGCCAACATGCAGCCACAGCCTCTGAGCCTCTACAGCCAGCTGATTGCAGGAACGTGCCTGGAGACAAGCCAGCATCCAGCCATTGCCCAGGGAGACCCTCCCTGAGAAGGCTGGAGCAGGTCGAGTGGCAGGGCCCTCTGAAGTGAAGAGTTTGGAAATACAGCCCCATATGAGATAAAATTCGAGAGGGAAGTGCTACCTTGAAGGCTGAAGCTTGGATAGGGACAGTGCAGAAGCGGAGAGTAAAAGGAACCCAGAGCAAAGGAGAGATGCTTGACTGCCAGTCAGATAGAGCACAGAGTTCTGATGCTAGAGCCTGGGAAGCTAGGTGACGCCATTTTAACCTCTGCCGTGCATGAGCCTCACCAATCCGCCCCAGTAAGCTAAGTAACAGCCGCCCAGTGGAGAATGGAGCCATGACACAAGCCCCATCCAGCGGCACCAACCAGGCCCTAAAGGAACACCCCAAGGACCTCTCCCTACTTAGTGTATGGGCTGTAAAGTGCTTCATAGTTTGACTTCTAGGGGAAACTGGATATAATTTCATTCAGATTCCATTCTGTTCGCTGGTTCATCTATTGGTTTCTATGTTTTGAGTTTTGTTTTTTTTCTTCTCTTTTTCTTTTCTTTTTTATTCTTTGACACAGAAAGAAAAAAGTATTTTTATTTTTCACTTTTACATAAATTTTAAAAAATTTTACTATATTTTTTGAAGTTTATTTTATTCTATTTTACTTCTTCAATTCATTTAATTCTATTTTATTGTATACATTTTCTTAAATTTTAAACCTTTATTTACTTTTTTTTTCCATTTCTTTTCAGTCCGTTTTTCTCTATTCAGTCAAGCTTCTTTCAACAACCAGACCAAAATATACCTAGGATCTAGCTTCTTTTATTTGATTTCTTGTGTTGTTTTTAATCTTTTTAACTTTCCTTTTTTATTTTATTAGTTCTTGTTCTTTCTGCAAAATGACAAAACAAAGGAATTCACCCTTGCAGTCTATAAACCATGGGGCAGAATTTGAAGTTTCGGAACCCAGTGCATGGTGTTGTCCTCAGGACTGGAACTGTGACCTCCTCCCTCTGCGTCCTTTTTCATCTGGACTCCAAATAAGTCAAAGCTGAGGTGTTTCAGGGCATTAGAGCTGTTGCCATCTGCATGTCCCTGCAGGCACAGATGAAACTACTTCTGCCCAAGCTGCATGCTGGGAGGGAAGACTCTGTGGGAGACTCACACGTCTTAGCCCTCAGCACCTCTGAGGGACACAATGAAGTCCTCAGACCCTGGAGTATCCATGGGACCATCTCCATCAGGCTCAATTATCAGTTCCTCTTGCTGCAGAGAGCTAGGCCGTGTCCTTGACCTCATTACATTTCCACGGTCTGACGCATCTGGACATTCCATATATATTTGTTTAAAGAATGAATGAATGAGTTATTGAATGAATGAATGATGCAGACAAAGCTCTCAGACAGGCAGTTACTGTAACACCTGCATTCTTCCTATAAGGGAGGAAAGGCTTCCCTGGCAGCCCTGACTGTGACATTTCTACCTCTCCACACTTCACACCATGGTTTCAATGTGACACAGGGACAGCAGACCCAGCACCTCCCGTCCACCTGCTCTCCCACCTGACCTCACCTGTGACAGCTGGGGCATCCCTATCTCTGTGGTATCACGATCCATCCACCTGACACTCTAGACCATCCCTCCTTCTCCCACAGCCCAGGGTCCAGTAGTCACCTCCCTATGCCCCATCTGAGGACTTGTGCCATTTCTCCTTTCCCTGTTTCCTCTGCTGCCATGTTCCTTCAGTTGCCTCCCACCCCCACCCAATGTGTCCTTCCAAGTATCCTTGTCTCAAGTTCTCTTCCGGAACTTCCCTCAGAGCTATATCTCTAATAAGCAGCACTGACAACAGGCATAGCTGGCATTAAAAGTCTCCCAGCACATGGAGTGGAGGTCACAGGATGGCCCTGTAGTGGTCCCTGCCCTGTCTAGGCCCTGCTCTGTCCCCACACCTGCAGCGGCCTCATCAGGGTTTGCTGAGTCCTGTCTGCCCTGTTCCAGAAAGGCCTCACATTCCCACAATGTGTGTCCTCCTTTGTGAAGGCTCTGTCCCTTAAGTGAGCTCCTGTCCTTCTGTGCCCTGAGAGTCAGCCTGCTTCCTCTGAGCCCCTCTGAGGGACAGATCCCCTCTCTTCTCTGTTTTCTATATCTTATCCTCAGCTCCACAGCAGTTCACAGGCTTTCTTGGGTCAGGACTGCCCATGCCCTTCCCACTGACACTCCACAGAGGATACATTATCAGGGACAGCAGACCAGGATGACAACTCTGTCCTTCCTTGGAGGGTCACTGTCACTTGATGGAAACACAAACATCAGGAAGCAGAAGAGATTTGAGCACAAAGGGAAAGAAGGAGGGGTCCTCGTGGAGACCAGCAGGGGGCGATGTAAGACCATGTTTGGGGGCTTCGGTAGTACAGGGGTCCCAGCTGGGCAACCCTGCACTGACAAGAGGCCCAAAGGTCCGGGCCCTCACTTCCTAAGGAGACTGGACAGGCATGCCCTCTCTGAGCCTGGGTGGTCTCAGCAATTGCTTCCTCCAGGCCTAGCCATGGGGAAAACTAGTACATCAGATAGGCTACATGTCCAAAGGCTCCAGACCCTGTGTGTGCACACAGGGAGAAGCAGGCGTGGGTCACATGTGCATGCAAAGCCCCTGTGTGAGTCCCATGGGGATGGGATAAAGAGGCCAGAGGCATCTCAGCCTCAGCTCTGTGGCCTAAGAAGAGGCTGTGTCACCATGGTCTGGACCCTTGTCCTCCTCGTGCTCCACTGTCACTGCATAAGAGACAGCTCTCAGGGCCTCAGGGAAGCCCCCTAGGTTGAGACAAATCCCTCTGGCTCAGGTCTCCAAGCAGCTGTAAATGGTCCTGTCTCTTCATTCTGGTATGCTTGTGTTTGCAGATTCCCTGTCCCAGCCATCCTCTCTCTCTGAATCCCTAGATTCATCAGCCAGATTCACCTGCATGCTGAGCAATGACATCAGAGTTGGCAGCTGTGGCACATACTGGTAACATCAAAAGCCAGGGAGATCTCTCTGCTACCTGCCGAATTTCTATTCAGAGTCAAATAAGCACACCGGCTGTTTTTCTGGATCCAAAGATGCCTCAGCCAACAGAAGACGTCTGCTCACCGCTGGGTCGAGCTTGAGGACGAGGCTGACTATTACTGAGTCACAGAACATAGCAGTGGGAGCAGCTCCACTTACAGAGTCTTAGATAATGAGGAAGTGAGACAAAAACCTTTGGGTCCACAGACCGTGGACTGAGCCTCATTTCATTGAGAAACTTACTTGGAGACACTTACTTTTCTTGCAGAAATATCTCTCCTCAAACAGGATAAAGAAAAACACACATATTATGGTTGTAAAGTGAGCCAGAAAAGACATCCCTGGAAGACAGGGACAGATGAGATATCAGAGCCCAACCGCACATCTCCAAGGGGTCTAGAAAAGATGTACAGGAATAAATACTGTGACTGTAACTGAACATGTTTCCTGGTGTTCCTAGTGAACATTCATCCACAAAACAGTTTCATCATCTCATTCCATAAAGTGTAACCTCGTGTCACTACTGATGCATCCACAGCTGATATATTGACAATAACCCTGGTCACAGACACCGCCTCCTCTCTCTGAACCAGCTACACGTGAACCTGGACCAGACTCTACAGACTCTCCCGGACAACACCCCCTACACCTTCCTCCTCTTTTCCCCTCTGCTCCCTCGTCCATCAGGATTCAGTCTTTCCCTCTAGCTTGTTAGGTCTGAATTCTGTCTTGATGTTAGGATTTTAGAAAAAAAAAACTGGAAATGATCTTGCTGTAGTTTCCAGGCCCCAGGGTTTATCTCTAGGGAGGAGAATGACCAGACAATAGAGCTGCATGAAAACCCTCACATTCTCTTTCCTGCTTTCACCTTCGGGCTCTAGTTTTCTGTTCCCAAAACTCCTAGTCGTTCCTTTTTGTATAAAAATTAACTTCTTACACGTTTTCTAAAAGAGATGTTTTTATCCAAACTTTAGGTATTTGCATCTGGAATCTTCTTTTTTTTTTTCATAATTAATCGATGCCCTACTCACATTGGTCTTGAATAAATCCACAGAGACAAGACTGATTGCATGTTTCAAAATATGTCATAATTTTATTTCTGCCCCAAATCTGTATTTCCTAAGAATTCTCCAGACAGTATATTTATCATAAAAACATTTTCCTCTGGTCCCTGAGTCCCATGCTGTAGCCTTTTCCCCCAAATGTCACCACTTTCCTCTGATCATTTTGGGTAGACAGCAGGGGACACAGGGGACTGTGTGGCTGGCTGTGCTGTGGGGGCAGGAAGGAGCGGGTTGTGTGCTCCCTCTCTGCTCTGTGCTTCCTGACCTGAAGACCCCACAGCTGTGAGACATGTGCCTACAGAGATAGAAATGGACAGATTTCTGAAACTCAGCAAGACCTGGTTCTGACTCAATGAATTGTCCTCACTGCCTAAACAAACCCTCCTTTTTCAGTGTGAGATGTGACTTGTGTGACCTTCCATGTGCACCGGGACACCCGCATCGGGCCCCTTCTCATTGGAGGCAGGCTCAGTAGGAGCCAAGGTGATCTGGATGCCAGGGAGGCTGTGGACATGTAGGATTTGGGGACACTCAGATGAAGAAGATCCACCTCACAACAGCACTGAAGGAGGGCACAGAGTTGTCAGGGAGCTGTAAACCCATTCTGGGATGTCAGGAGAACAACTCTGGGTACCCTTCAGCCCTGGCCTGGGTTCCTCCCCTCCTCACCCTTCTCTCCGCACAGATGAGGGGTGAGGGGATTGTGGAAATGGTTCATCAGGGGCCCCTTCCCTGTTCCTCTTTTGCATTCCCTATTACAGTGTCTGCCCTTTGTTCTGGCTTCAAATACCACTTAGAGGTGAGCAAAAGAGGCTGTGGTGACCCTCCTGTACTCCCTTAGAGTCCCAATACCATCCTGATGAACACCACACATCTTGGGCAGGAGACACACTCACCCAGTGTCCAGTCTTAGGGCTGGGAGCTTCCGCCTGCATCCAGGGAGAGCTGGGGACCTTGATCATCTTATTCAAGGTAGAGCAATGAGAGAATATCTATCTTCTAAATAGTAAAATTTCATTTCAAAAAATTCCCTTCTGCATTTTTATTAATGGGCCCAGCCTCATATGGTGTAGTGATGAGGGCTCATGTGGAAGGTTATGGACTCTGCAAAGAATTGAGGGTGGCAGGAGAAAGACTGGCTGTCCCCTGAGGCCTCCCTATTACAGCCTGTGGAAGAACCTGTATGCCCTCTGCCCTTCTGCTCACTGAGTGGGGGATACGTCCTCCGTGACGGGTCATGTACCTATGGCCCCAACAACACAAGTATCTAAGTGGTGGGAGAAGCAGAGGGTGATGATTCATGCTGAGGAGGCCATGTCTCTGCAGTAAGGACTGAGGTGTGGTGGCACCTGCAGCATAAGAAGGAGTCCCTGGGGGATGAGAAGACCTCGTCCCTGAGAGGGGTTGGGGGAGGCGGTGGGTAGTGTGTCAGGCAGGCCGAAGTCCAGAGATTCCCCCTCCCCCTCCCTCTGTCTCTCTCAGTTCCAGGATGTTCCTCCCACTCAGATGTGTCTAGACTCTGAGACAGCAGGCAGTGCTGTGGGTCTGTCCCTGAGGATCTGCAGGAGAAGGGGTTGCTACTGGGAAACCAGACTTGGGTTCCTGCTTTGGTTCTTCCACTCTATGCTCACTGGGGCCCGGGAGAGACTCCCCTGCCCCACATCCCACTCAGATTTCCCCAAATTCTGGCCCCGGAACCCCAGGGAGAGTGATTTGAATGATGTCTTCTTCTCACTGTCCCAGGAGGCAAGGATAAGAGAGGCTTTGTGCAGGTCTCTCACTTGTGGGCTCAGAAGCAGAGCCTGGGGTGTCTCCACCTCAGGCCTGGGCCCCTCTCCTCACTGTCCTCACTCTCTGCTCGGGAGACGGGATGGGGAAAGTAGGGGAAATTATTTGGGGGGAGCCCTGGTTATGCCGTTTTCTCCTCTGAGAATATGCTGAGACTCCTCTGTGTGTGTCTCCACTGCTCTGTTGTAGGATCCTGGGCACAGTCTGCACTGATACAGGAAGCCCTCAGTGTCAGGGTCTGTGGGCAGAAGGTCACCCTCATCTGCAGTGGAAACAGCAACAGTGTTTAGTCATATTATGTGGGCTGATATCAACAGATTTCTCATGGTGTCCCCAAAATTGAGATGCTCGGAAACACTAAGCCCTCAGGGATCCCAGCTCAGCTCTCTGCCTCTGACTCTGGGAACATGGCCTCTCTGATCATCTCGGACCTGCAGCCTGAGGATGAGGCTGATTATTACTGACACAGTGCTCTAAGCCCATGAGGAAGTGAGTCCAAACCAGCCCCTGTTCCCCACGGCCACCCCAATGACTGCCAGTGACAAACAGGGAGACTGTGGACACCCTTAAGGGAGTGAGGGACTAACTCTGAGCACAAACTTTAAAGGGTCAGTGACCATCGCTTCCTCTAATTTGGTCTTGTATTTTCTTCTTTCTTTTATTTTCTTCCCTTTTCTTTTTTCTTTCTTTCCCTCATTCCCATTCTCCCCCTTTCCTTTCTCCCTCTCTCTCCACCCTTCCTCCCTTCCTCTCTCCCTCCCTTCCTTCCTTCCTTGCTACCTTCCTTCCTTCCTTCCTTCCATCCTTCCAGGAAAAATATATTTATTTGGGTTGAGAGCTGGAGAACGAGAAAGTCCTGAGCCAGCTTGCTAAGTGAAGGAGTGAGATTAGGTTCCAAAATGGCAGGCTGAGCTTATCGACCAAATGGACTCCACCTCCCAGCAGCCTTCCAGTTAGGGTCAATAAAGGTCTGCTGGGAAATGTATTTGCCACTAAAAAGTATTGTATTTGCTACACCAAAGTGTGCCAGCTACCATTGCAACCATGGTAGTTGGTCTTTTACCATAATTAAATCTCCACAACACTTCACACAAGACTACAAGTATTACAAAAGAAAGTATAAAAATAATCACATTTGACAGATCTTAAACTTGTCTTCAGCATTTAGCTCAAAGGTCTCACCATCCTCCAAAAACAGTTCTGTTAAACTCATCAGTTGAAACTTCTATGCCAGTAGTAGTGAGTAGTGAGAGGATGGTCTTTGCTGACCCACGATAATTCTTGTCCCATTTTCCGCAGCCAGTCAGGGCTGAACAGCAGAGTAAAGCTCAGATTGGGGGTGAAGGAGGAGGGGCATGGGGCTAATTTCCCCAGCATAAGATGCCATCTGAAGCTTGATGGGAGAGCAGAACTGGAAAGGCTTGAGGAAGGGTCCAGGCCCTGTATTCAGTCAGAAGCACTGCTGGAGGAGAGGAGGAGGTGGAGGAGGCGGGGCATGGGGGAGAGGTAAGAGAGGGAATGCTTGTCATGCTTGTGGTGTTTGTGCATCTTTCTATGATCTTTCTTCATTTTCTTCCACATCTTATCCGTCACCATTCCTGGTCCTACCATGCCAGGTGCTAAGGGATTCACAGGAAGGATGCCAGGAACAGGTGGTGGGTAGGGAAAAGGTAGAGACCTAGGGATTGGCCTCCTGGATACCCTGGTTGTGCCACAGGATAGGGGGTGCACCTGTGGGGAAAGCTCAATTTTTCTGCGGATTTCCCGTGGGAGATGGAAAGGAGCCTGGAGGACAGGCAGGATGGACAGGTGGTGGATGGGCAGGATGGGCACCTTTAGGGAACCTGACATTAGTCTATATGGATCTGGACCTGGCTGCTTGGCATTGGGATTCCACATGTTCAGGTGTTTCCTCCAGCCTTTACACAAACCACCACCTGGGG
>PJEM01020514.1:0-13360 GCA_004023845.1 Helogale parvula
AAAAAAAAAAAAAAAAAAAAAAAAAAAGAGCCTCTCAACCTTTTTAAAAATTTTTTAAAAAATTGTTATTAATTTTTGAGACAGAGAGAGACAGAGCATGATCTGAGAAGGGGCAGAGAGAGAGGGAGACACAGAATCCGAAGCAGTTCCAGGCTCTGAGCTGTCAGCACAGAGCCCAACGCAGGGCTCAAACCCACAAACCATGAGGTCATGACTTGAGCCGAAGCCGGAGGCCCAACTGACTGAGTCCCCCAGGTGCCCCTGAGCCTCTCAACCTTTCAAGTGGCAGGTCCGCTTTGTTCTTCTTGAGGGGTGACATCTGGCCTGGTCCCGAGGACACCGGCCCACCGTCCTGAGCACGGTATGCTTGTCTGGGTCTCACTCACGGTCCTTTCTCAGCGGAGAAGGAGTGTCTGAACCAGGCTGACATCACAGGGATAAAAAAGTACCCAAGCCACACGGATCGCTCAGCCTGGCATCTGATTTAGGGGGTTCCGCTCTGCCGGGGTGAGCAGTTTCACCCCGTTTCGCGAGACAAAATGTGTTTAGAGGCGAAAACAAATGTGTGAGCGTTTCCATAAAGCAAAACCCACAGGAGGTCCGCGGGTGTTGCTGACCCCACAGCAGGAGCTTGCGGCTAAAGATCCATCCCGAGAGCAGGGCAGGGCCTGATCCACACGGCCGCGCGTCGGAGCCGGCGGGAGACGGAGGGGACACGTCCCGGCCCCCTGCGCCGACGGTCTGGCCGAGCATCGAGCGCAGAGAAGGCGCGAATGGAATAAACGTGAAATTTCTTTTTAAGTTTGTTTTGTTTTGTTTTGTTTAAGTAGGCTGCATGCCCCACGCGGGGCTCAAACTCCCAACTCTGAGATCAAGACCTGAGCTGAGATCAGGAGTCGGGACGCATCACTGACCGAGCCACCCAGGCGCCCCAATGTACAATTAATTAAGTGCAATACGTATCGTGGTGTCGAATTATAAAAAGTAGGTGTCGGGGGCGCCCGGGCGGCTCAGGTCGTGATCTCGCAGCTCGTGGGTTTGAGCCCCACGTCGGGCTCTGTGTTGACAGTACGGAGCCTGGAGCCTGTTTAGGATCCTGTGTCTCCCTCTTTCTGCCCCTCCCCAACTCACGTTCTGTCTCTCTCTCAAAAATAAACATTAAAAAATAAAAATAAAAAACAGGTTTCAAAACAATCCAGCACGATATTTATGCAAAGAGCACGATCGGAAAATCAGAGTGATTTACTCCTAGGTGTGTGTGTCTACACTCACAGAAAGGCCCCCGGTCCCCAGTGACAAGGACAGTGTTGACCCTCTGGGAGGGGTGAGGGCAGAGGGCAGGTGGAGAGGGGGAAGGCGCAGCCACAGCCGCGTTCCTCCGTTCCTGTGACGTGAAGTTGGAAGGAGGGCGCTGTGGTGGGAGCAGGAGCCCCGGCCCCAGAAACGGGGGGAGGGGGGGCCTGCTGGAGCCGAGCCTGTCCCCCGTGCTCCCCTCCGAGCCCAGGAGGCCAGGGGTCCAGGAAGGGCTGCAAGGGGGCTGTGGGAAGAGCTCTGGGTCTGCTCCCCTCCCCCCTCCCCGAGGAGGTCACAGGGCCGCACCCCACGCCTTCATGTGTGCCCCAGAGAGAAGCCGCAAGCTTTGGGGGCGAAGTAAGGGTCTCCCCAGGAGATTCTGTCATCAGCCCCCCGCTCAGGGCAAAGCCCACAGCTCAGAACCTTGGAACCCCCGGTCCTTGGCGCCCACTGAAGCCCCCGAGCCGCTCCTCTGTGCTCTTACGGGACAGACCCTTCCGTGTCCTGTCTCGGGCGACACCAGGGACGTGCACAGCCTGGGAAGGGAGCAGGAGGGGGCTCAGCCGGGGAGACCTCCAGGGCGAGACCACGCGGCCTAGGACATCGCCATGGACACACCCATCACCCAGTCATCCCGCCCCCCGTCGCCAGCCAGAGCCTGGCTGGGGGCCTAACCACTCAGCCAGGCTCCCAAACTTGGGGTCCAGCAGGTCTGGGCGGGGTCCAAGCCTCGGCGTCAGTAACTGTCACCCCAAGGAGACGGTGCAGACGCCGAGCCACGAGAACATAGATGACGTGAGCACAGCCCGCCTGCCCCCAAAATCCGCACTCTGGCAAGCGACGTCCCAGAGCAAAGCCTCCAGGGATGAGGACGGGGGCCCCGTTTCCACGGCTGTCTCCCGGCCGGCACTGCCCCAGGTGACTTCGTCCCCAGGAAGGAAGACATGCTGAGCACACGTCACCCGCACGGCCACGCCGCGCGCTCCCGCCGCGGATGACGACCGAGCTGCTGCAGCCGGTCAGGTCGGGGGCGGATCCCACCCACCCAAGGTCAGCAGGGGCCGCACGGCACCTCCGGCTCCCAGTGGGACCGACGGGAAGCACAGATCGCTTCCTGCCCGCGGGGAGAACCCAGAATCTCACTCCTCCAAACCCCTGTTCTCGGTCTTGAGCCAAACGCGGAGCTGCCTGCTTCTAGAGTGATAATCTCGCCAGGACCCTCTTGTCCAAAGGGCTGGTGCCCGCGCCCTGGGAAAGTGGGCTCTACGGCAGAACCAGCGCTGGGCGGGGGGGCTTAGGGTCCTCCCAGCGGCACCCCGGCCTCGGGCCATGGCAGGCAATCTGGAGGGAGAGGGAAACTGGAAGAGGGAGCCCCACAGCACAGCCCTGACCCGAGAAGCCGCTGCAGGTGACACCCTGATTCCGGAGCCGTGGCGGAAGGCAGAAGCCCCCAGCATACGTACACGTGCGAGGAGCACAAAGGAACCCGGATGCTAGACGGGGCCCTCCTCGGGCCCTGCATCCCATGTCCTGTCCCGGGGGCAGCCGGTGGGGGAGGGGAGGAACCTGTCACCAGGATGGCCACTCAGCCTCTCACCACCCCATGCCAGCCTCTCCCCTTCTGCAGGGGACTGTCCTGGGCTCTATTTCTGCTCTCTGGCACCCTGTCGCCCTCCTTCTGGTCAGAGCCCAGCCTTCCCTCGGAAGGAACCGGAATCTGCTCGCTGTTCTCAGGCCTTACAGTTCAGGTCGGAGTCTGTCCCCAGCCCCAGGGTGGGGCCAATGGGCACAGCATACTCCCCAGAAC
Source organism: Helogale parvula (assembly GCA_004023845.1). Taxonomy (NCBI): domain Eukaryota; kingdom Metazoa; phylum Chordata; class Mammalia; order Carnivora; family Herpestidae; genus Helogale; species Helogale parvula. Next base: position 3,101 of record PJEM01020514.1, read on the forward strand.
ACAGTTATCACGGCAGGAATGTGTTTGGCCTGATCAGGGTCCACGGCTCAGGGAGACTATGCAGGGAATGCAGAACGAGACGGGCACTTTCTCCCAGGGGCTGCGACCCAGCAAGGGTGCACGCAGAAGCTGCACCACATCCCTCACCAGGCAGAACCTGGAAACGGAAGCACTGGATCAACGGAACTGAGAGAACAGCTCGGCGACACGGTCTGTGTGCTGGATCAAGCCCTACCTGAGGCCAGCCACCAGGAGCACTTTCTGTCAAACGCACCACTGAGCTCCATTTTGCTCTGAGTCCACTTCGGGTTGGGTTCTCTGTCGTCTGCCCACTGAGTCCTGTCTGATATGGCAGCACTCCCGACATGCAAAGCTAACCACCGGTGTGACCCCAACACGGCTCCCACCGGCTCCAGGGAGACACCCGAGCCCCCCGAACATGCAATGAGCGAGCCCCACCTCTCACCAATCCCGTGGCAGCCCCCCAATTTCCGCACGTACCTTCTAAGGAAGCCTTGCCCGAACCGCTCACGTCTGTCACATCTCCTACCCAACTGTCCCAGACGTGTCCTTCTCTTTCTCCCTGGCTAAGTCCACCCCAACCCCCAGAGTTGTTGGGACAGCACACCCTTTGCACTCATGCCCCAGACACACCGGGGCTCCTCTGCTTCCCACGCCCCCTTGCCTGTGACAACCAGATCTTTTACCCCCGTCACGTGCCTGTGGGGTGTGTCTGCTCCTGCACCCCACCCCCAGGGCTAGGACGGTGCTGGGCGCCGGCCGTGACCATGACCTCACGCCCCGCACAAAGCCCAACACGCGAGGAGCGTGCAGTAAATATCTGGGGAAGGAAGGCACGACTCCGTGTTTACGCCGACAAAATGGAGCTGGACGGACAACGCAGGTGAGAGACACAAAGTCAGAAGAACAGGGAACGGGCCGGGCCGTTCTTACCAAACATCCCGCCTCCAGCGCCTAATTGGGTGGAAAGAGAGAGTTTCCATTAAGGCTTACATTAGCCTGGCAGTCGTGGGTCACCAAGGACCCAATTACTGCGAGGCGGCCGCGCAGAGGGCTCGGGAGGGAGGAGTCTGCTCCGCAATTAGGGACACGCTGGGACGAGGCGTCTCAGGAGCCACATTCCCAACCCCCGGCCGGCGGCGCCTGCGCTCCAGCCGCCCGCTCCAGGTATCCGGACCGAGACCAGCGGGAACGGAGGTGCCGGCCCATCTCTGGGAAGTAGGTCTCTGAACACCAAAGGTTACTTCACTGTAAATGTGAAAAGGAAAAATCAAACCCACAAAAAAACGCCGGAGCGCAGACGCTGATGTCAAACAGAGAATCTCCCGGCCCGGATCAGGCCTTTTCTTCCCCTCTGCCCTGGCGCATCAGAAAAACGGCAGGACCACAGAAAAGCGAATGGTCTGTGGGGAAGCCGAACGGGGAAAAAAGACTTCCAGGTGAATGTGAAATGTCAAGTTCACCATAGAACACCCCCTGCCCCCCGGCGAGCAGAAACCAGGACGAGGGAGGGGGCCAGGCATCTCGCTCACAAAGGATGACGGAGCCTCTTGGGACAAGCCGACGCAGGCTGCTCAGCCGGGGAGCGTGGGTCAGCTGCCTCAGGCCCCCTCCCGGATACAGCAGGATGTCTGCGGGCCCGGAGGCTGTGGGCGGACCAGTGTGAGGCCGGGCGTCCGCTATAGCCTCTGTGGGTCTCCGGTTCCTGGTCCCTCCCTTCCAGTCCAGTTCCCACACGGTCTCAAGACTTTGTGCGCAGGACACGGCCTGCCAGGGCACTCCCCTGCCCACACACCGTCCCCTGCACGGCCTCCCTGCTCAAAGACCAAATCGCTCCCCGGGGCACCCTACCCTCAGCCTCCACGGAAAAGTGCAGGGCAGGGCGTGGCCATGCCCCAGGGCCTTTGCTCAGGCTGTGCCTCCTCCAGGAGCTGAACCAGCTCAACACGCTGCACTTTGATAGTTCACTGCAAACCTCAGCTCTTCCAGGGCCCGTTTTCTCCTCCAGAGCCCCCAGGCCCAGGGCTGGTGCTGAGACAGGCAGACAAGAGAGCCCCGAGGCCCTGCTCACTTGCCACAGAATGACCTTGGGTGCATGCTTCATCTCCTCCCATCTGTTACTGTCCTTCCCTTTCAGAGGGATGATGACCAGACGTGACCGTGAGGTTGTCGTGACGACTCAGTTAACATGCAGCGACCGAGTGGTACGTCTCCCCTTCCCGTCCGCCGTCCGCACCTGGGACAGCAGAGGCCGGCCCCTCTCACCCCGGCGCCCCCAGAGGTGGGCCCAGCGCAGAGAGGACCCCACAGAGCGTGCTCAGCTGGTGAAACGAGTCAAACCGAATCCCGACGGCCTCGTTAACCCACTGTCCCGGTGACGGGAGGCCGTGAACCCACATCACTGAATCTCTGAGAACCTAGACGTGGAAGCACCCGCTCCCCGCGTGCCCGGAACTCCACGATCCTCGATTCACTGCGCAGGCCCCACCACAAACGCCTTTACATGGCGGCCAAGCATTCACCACAGACGCTAGTTAGGCTGAATTATAACAGAAACTCGGCTCTGCATAAACACCAGGACGGCAGCTGGACGATGCCGGCAACGCGGTGTGCCCCCCCCACGCCAATTCTGAAGTCCACGGTGGTGCCCAGAGTCGGCCAGCAGGGAGCCGAGGCCGGCCACGGCGGACGGTGACGGCCGACCAGGAGAAGTCAGAGCCCTCGGGAGACTCATGCATAGAGCGCAAGTGACTCACAGTGAAATGAAAATGCGGCCACATCCCAGGAACAAAGGAGGGGGGGCTCCCCCCAGGCAAACCTGCTTTTCGGCGGGGGGGGGGAAGGAAGAATCCTGGCTTCCTGAAAACCTCAAGGGCCCCCAGCATGTAAGGGGGTGCCCTCTGGCACATGTCCGTTAGCTGATGGACAGCTGGACCCTTGTCCATGAGGACCATCGGTTTTGCCTCCTCCTTCCTCAGCCCCCCTCCCCCGGCCCTTCGCACAAATGCCTGGTAATCACTGCAGCCTGGCTGCATTCATGCTAATTGGGATGGGATGCGTGTGCTTGATGGTGCCTCTATCACATTTCCCCCAATCAATCGTGCCGGGCTTCCATGAGAACGTGGAAGCAATCTCAATCACTGGTCATGAAAACCTGTCAGGAGTTAACAAAGAGGGAGAAAGAGTCTAGGACAAACGTTAGGCAAGGGCAGAGGGGGAACACCCCCCCAACACAACTCAGAATTACTGAAAAAGCCATACTGACGTCTCCCCTTATGCCGACGGGCCCCGGCCATGGCCCCCTGGGGCCGGGGGGAGCGGGGAGCCCCACCAAAACAGGAGGTGAGGAAAGCTGCTGGCCATTTCCAGGAGCCGGCGAGCCCGAGGTTAACACACCAGCAGAGGGATGGGCTTAAGAAAGAGAAAACAGAAATGGCAGTGAAAATCCAAGCCTGGTCCCTGCGCGGGGAACTCGTATTAATTAACCTGATCAGTAATGTCCCATTGTATTCGGGGAAATCCAAAGCGTGCTCTGCTGAGAAAATAAGATTAAATCATTAAGTCGTTAAAAAAAAAAAATTCCATGTGCACCTGCCACAGGGAACCTCAACCGGAGAAAACCAGGGAGAGCGTGTGACACCGCCTGCTGGACGGCGCCCTCTAGTGGCCCAGCTCCGCCAGTGGCGGTTAGACCACATCCCGGCTGCTCAAGGTTCAGCCCAACTAGAGAAGCCGGCCTGCTGGGCAGAGGGGCACCTTCCAGAAGGGCGGCGCTGGCAGCTGCGTCCTCGCCCTAGATACTCCAGGGGCCAACGTGGCATTTCGGGTGGCCCGCTCCAAATGGATGCAACACTCCAGGCAACAAAGAAGGACCGTCATGACCCGCCAGGGTTTCCGGGTGACCGGCCTTCGGAGGTGAGCCCCGTCGGAGCAGCTAGAAGCCAACGGCCAGTGGAGGACCCCTCCCCCCGCCAGCCAAAGTGAGGCTCCCCACGGCACCCCACAATCCCGTGGGCCCTGTCCCACTGAGTCATATGCACGGGGCCCGGCCCAGAGGAGGCACGTGGTGGCGCAGGGCGAGGTCATGGTGAAGTCCCCGATGAATGAACGAGTGTTTCAGGACTCTGACATCCCCCTTGGAGCTCACAGGAGCTATTTTCTTTTAGGGACTCGGTGCCTGGCTGAGTAACGCCCTGCTTCCCCCCAAGGTGTCCCATCCTCCTCGCTGGGGCCTGGGACTCTGCCCAGCACAAGGGCACGTGTGATCAGGTGACGGATCTGAGGCACAGAATCATCCTGGACCGTTCAAGGGCGGCCCACGGAAGTTGCCAGGGTCCTTTAAGAAAGGACGCAAGAGGGGCTGTGCGCAGGGAGACAGCGGAGGCGGGAGAGATCCGAGGTCACCACTGCTGGCTTCAGGGGACGCAGGACGGGCCCCAGGCCGAGGAGCACGGCGCCTCTGGGCGCTGAGACGTCAAAGGGATGGAACCTGCCCCGGAGCCTCCAGAAGGAAGGAGGCCCTGCCTCCTGGGTTCGAGGGTCAGGCCTCCGGAACGCTGCGTCTGTGTTGTTTGGAGCCACCAAACGTGGCAATTTGTCACCGCAGCCACAGGAAACCCATACAGCCTGGAGTCAGCCCCCGCCACGCCGCGTCATTGCAGAAGGCCCAGAACATTCGTGGGCTGCACCCGTTTTACTGAGCACCTACTGTGCGCCAGACGCCAGGCTTACAAGCGCCGGGGCCACAGCCTCAGTCACGCGAGCAGAACAGACACACGAGCTCAGAGGATGCGTCCAACCGGCGCCGAGTCCAGACACAACCGTCCCCGAGCGCCACAGGGCACACTCGTGTGACAATGAGGCCTGAGAAGGGGCTTTGTGGTGGCAGATCTGCTAACGTGTATTACCTTGTCACCTTATGTGTAGGAGCGGGACCCGAGGTGGTCCCCATCCCCGCAGCTGCTCGGGACCAGCCAGCACAGCAGCTGACGGGGCCACCGCGCTCCTCCCCTCCCCCCACGCCTGGCTGCAGACGGGGCCACGGGGAGCAGCCGGACCCCTGGGGTCTGCTCCCGTCCCCAGGCGCCCCTGCCTGTGTCTTCCCAGTCCCGCCTCTGCTCCAGGCCCCCGCCCGCAGCGTCCCAGGCAGCAGCCGTGGCCTCTGCCAACCTATTCCTTCTTGAGGTCATCGTTCAAGTCGCTACAAACAGCAAATACCGGCCCAGATGTCAGAGGCCTGGCTCGGCCTCTGGAGACGCCCGGTGCCGGGGGCTCGTGACGCAGCCAATGAAGAAGGGGCACCCTGACCTGGGGATGCGGGCAGGGGGAGGGGTGGGCAGGAGGAGGGCTCAGGTGAGGCAGGTCCGGTCTGACCACCCACCCGGCTGTGGTCTCAGGCGAGTCCCCTCTCCCAGCGCTGTGCCAAGCACGCCCGACGCGGTCTCTGCTCCGATGTAATGATGCAAACAAGGCTCATGGGGCGCGGGGCAGGACGGGGCCTGGGACTCGATCCAGGGCTCCCCACCACGCTCTGCAGAACGCCCCCAGCTTCCAAGGAGCCGGGCCTTTGCACACACCTCACCAAGCCCGGCTCACACGCCACACGTGTCTCTTCGCAGCTCCCTGAACGGCTGCTCCCTCGTCCCATCGGGGAGGCCGTATCTCGGATTTCGAGAGCCGCATGCAGACCCTCCTATCAGGACAAGCAAAGAGCCCGTGTGGTTCCCCAAAGGCCTGGGTGGGTGCCTGCCTCCCAGGGGTCCGCCGGACACGCCCCCCAAGCCCCCCACGCCTTCTCAGGGAGGCCTCCCCTCCTCCGGGATGTACCGACCCTCGGGAGGCAGACAGACCTGGAAGATGTGGAAGAACTCATCACCTACTGTGACGGGCTGAAATTTTAGCCCCAAAAATCCACGGTGTCTTCCCAGTGTGGGAATCCCACCCCTGGGAACGTGGCCTTGTCTGGATGCAGGGTCTCTGCAGACTCCGTGGATAAGGCCACCCGACCCACCGGTGTCCTGAGGGGAAGCCGGAGACACGGGCGCCTGGGTGGCTCAGTCAGTTGAGCATCCGGCTTCGGTTCAGGTCATGATCTCACGGTTTGTGGGCTCAAGCCCTGCGTAGGACCCTGTGCTGACAGCTCAGAGCCTGGAGCTGCTTCAGAATCTGTGTCTCCCTCTCTCTCTGGCCCTTCCCTATTCCTGCTCTGTCTCTCTCAAAAATAAATAAACATTAAAAGTTTTTAAAAAAAAAAAAGAAGACAGAGACGTGGGGAGCAGAGGGATGGCAGCATGGTGGCGGGAAGCCCAGGAGCGCCTGAAGCCGCCAGACACCGGAGAAGAGGCAAGGTCGATCCCCCCACAAGCCCCCGGAGGGAGCACAACGCTGCAGACGTCTTGACTTTGGACTTCTGGCCTCCAGACGGTGACAGAACGAAGTTCCCCAAGCCTCCAGGCCAGCGGCACTGTCACGGTGGCCCCAGGACCGTGTGACGTCATCATCAGACTCGCACCTGACTCTCTGTGACGTGTGGTCCGCTCCAGCACGGGGGCCACGGGGCCAGGGAGGGGGCCGAGAGGCGGGGACATGCGGCAGCGTGGGGCCCGGGTGCAGGCACGCCCCCGTCTGCGGACACTTGGGAGTCTCCGTGCTCTCACGGGCAGCGCAGGGGCCGGACGACCTACCGACGATGCCCAGCAGGTCGGGATAAACTCGCATCTGAAACCTGCAGCCACAGGATGCCCTTCCCCCTCCCGCGTGGAGGCAAGGAAACGGGGAGACGACCTACTGTCCCTCGCAAGACGTCCGTGCACAGCTGCCTGCGGCCCTGAGCGCCGGACACCATCCCCTGCATCTCGCCAGCCCCCCACCGGTCTCCAGGGACGGCTCTGTCCTCCCGGGGCCTGGCGGTGTCTGGACACAGAAGGTGCTGCTGGCGTCCGGTGCACAGCCCAGGCGCCCTGCTCAGCACCCAACGGCGCCCGGGGCCGGTCCTGCCACCAAGAACCATCCAATGCAAAACTCAAACAGGGCAAGGGGGAGAGGCCCTCCTGGAACTGCCTTGGGACCCCCGGAAGCCAGGTGGGGGCCCCGTGGTGCCCGCGCTCAGGGCAGAATCTCCCAGGGCTGTCGCGGACCCCGTCCAGCCATCCGGCGCTCTGCAGGCCGGGCCCTGGGCTCCCAGGGACCGAGGGCCCCGCACTCAGGGAGCACCGGCTCCAGCGGGCACGACGAAGTATTAAAATAGCAACGGCGTGACGATTTCACACAGTAACAGAGCGGAACTAAGTGTAAAGCGTGGGCACCCGTCAGCCTGCGGCGGCCAGGCTGGGGCAGGGCCCTGACTCTAGACCTTCAGGAGGAGGGCTCCTGCCTACTGCCACCCGGGCCCCACCTCCCGCCTCCAGGGAACACACGGGGTGGGTGCCCTTGGCACAGAGCGACAGCCCAGACTCTTCCGTCCCTTTGCTGGATGAGAAACCCAGGATGGACACGGGGTGAGGGTGCAGGGGAGGAGGCAGCGAGGAATGCCTCCTGCTCCCGTCCGTGCCCCCCTCCTCCTGGGGGTGTGGCGCTCGCCTGCTCTCTGGGTTGGCAAGGAAGCTCAGCGTTAGCTGGAGGCCTGGCCTCCCCCAACTTCTGGTTGCCCTGGCAACCAGCCCCCTCCCTCCCCGAGGAAGCCAGGCTCCCGCAGGGTGAGGCCCCGCACAGGGCGACAGCGGGGGGCTAGGCAGGGACGGCCGGACCCTCCAGCTAAGTGTGCGGCCGGGACAGCGGCTCCACTGACCCAGCCCAGGGTCCCGGCGCCGAGACAACCCCCCCAGCCCGCCTTGCCGTCGGCTGTGCAGACAACAGGACCGCGAGGCCTCGGAACCGCTGGGCGTGTTCCCACCGGCTGCAGGAACCCCCCAGCCTCAGAGGACCCCCCCCCACCTCATGCTTCCAGAAAGCCCTTCTCAGACGCCCGCCTCGAGGCCCCGGGAGGCATCCCAGCACCTGCCTCCTTCCAGCCCCAAAGTCCTCACACTGTTAGTGTTTTAACAAAGTGCTGTCTGCGCCCGCCCGGACCAGACGCTCCGGGAGTGCAGGATCCTCTGTCCGTGCCCTCGGAGCCCCGCACAGGGCCTGGCACACAGTAGGTCTTCGGCAGATGTCTGCTGAGGAACCGAGGGGAACAGGCCTGTGACCCAAGCCTCCGGGGTTCGGAATCGACCGGACAACAGATGCTCGTCAGAAAGTCTTGAGGGCGTGCAGCTGGTGGGCAAGGGCAGGCCACCCGCCTGCTGCCCCCCTTCTGGGGGTGCTCCCCCCACTAGGCCTGCACAGGCCAGTGACCCCTCCGCTCAGCAGACCCCAATTCAGAGGCGCACCCAGCTGCATAGGAACGGCGCATTTGGAGAAACTGAGGCAAACAGTTCCGCCCCTGGCCTTTCCTTGCACACAGGGGCTCACAGTCGGAGCCTGGGGAAGGCAGGAGTGCCTGTGTTTGTGCACGATGAGTCACTATTTCCTCCCCTTTGCAGAGGAAGGCTGGCCGGAGGCGCGTTCACGGCAGGGCTGGGAGGAGACAGGGCTCGGCTTATGTCTGCAACCAGCTAGCGGACACCCACCAAAGCAGGCCTGGCAGGGCAGGGACACGGACACAGGCCCCGCCCCGAGGGCCTCAGCGTCTGGGACACAAACAGCGGAGGGACCTGAGAGGGATCGAGCGGCAGTCCAGGCAGGCTTCCTGGAGGAGGTGACCTTGGAACCGAGTCTTGAAGGAGCCTGGCCCACAAGGCTGGCGGGGAGACGGTGCCAGCCTCCAGCCCCGCATTTCCAGCGGGTAGGAAACGTGTGTTCTTTGGTTCTGAGATGTCCTGTAGCAGGATGGGGGCTAACGAGCCGGGCAGAGAGGATGTCCCTCAAGTCCTGATCAGCAAACTTCCTTCTCAAGTTCCCATTCTCTTGTCCCCTTCCACCCCCAACTTGAAAGCCCCCACCCACAGGGAGGGAGGGAGACTGCCTCCATGGGGAGCGCCCCCGCCCCCCACACCCTCCTCCGCGAGCGCACTCAGGCTCCGGCTGCCACCGCGCACCAGGCACCAGAGGCCCTGCACACAGCCAACCTGCCCGAGAAGAGGCCGCCTGGTGCCGACTGGAGCCTGGTCTCCTCGGCGACCGAGGGCACGGCAGTCAGGGGGAGTCACGGCATCTAAGAAATCTTAGGTTCTGGTCCTGGATCCCTGTAGGGAGGAGGAGGGTGGGGAGGAGGGAGAGGGGAGGTGGAACACGAGGCGACAGCAGGCAGGGACACGGAAGGAGCGGTGACTCTGGGCGCCCCTGGACGGTCATCGGGGGTCCTGAGCGCAGCGAGGCGGGCCACCTCCCATGTCCCCACTTTCCGGATGAGGAACACAGAGGCCTGGCCGAGGCCCCGTGACCAGGAGAGAAATGGGGCTGGGATTCGTATGCCGCCGTCCCGCGAGCTGACCCCCAGAATAAGCGCACACCTGCCACCGTGAGCCCCGTCACGGCTACGCCGCCCGCACGCACAGCAGGCCGCGAGCCTCCGGTGACAGACGCACTGGTGCCGAGCAATGTTCCAGAAAAGGCCTCTGGGTGGGGGCCAAGCAAGGCTGCGGCGGGTGGGGGCAGCTGCCTGCGAAGCTACAGTGGAGGAGACACCCTCACATTGGTCCCCAAGTCTTGGGGACGCTTTGCTAACCGAGAGTTGAACAGACCCCTACCTCCATTGGCTGTTGTCCGCTCCAGGCGGAGGGCGAGTTCAGCAAGGCTGTGAAACCAGCCTTTGGACCCCCAGTAGCCCCCGGGGATGCCGGAGTGCCACAGGGCATGGTGAGCGGGCCGCCTGGTGTGCGTCCCAGCACCTCTGGTCCCCAGGCAGGCTCCCCTGCCCTGGGCGGTCCCAGGACCTAAACCAGGGTCAGGGAAGCAGAGGAGGCAGTGGGTGAAGTGGAGCTAACAGAGGACTTTTCCTGCAGAACTTCTCAGAGCCTTGACTTTGCTCCGGTGCCTCGTGACTCTCCCAGGGCACAGACAGGGAACGCAGCTCCCCAGTGAGTCGGTTAGGAAAGGCAAGAAGGAGGCTGGTGAGGGGAGGGTGGCGGGGTCTGCCCCTCACCAGCTGCCAGTTCCTTCATTCGGCCATCCATCCCCCCCACCCCTCCCCTGCCCCGGAAGAGCCAGAGAGCCCCCCCGCGTTCAATCTCCTTAGGCTCCTGCTTCAACCACGGGTTT
>PJEM01020515.1:0-13335 GCA_004023845.1 Helogale parvula
GACTAATCAGGTTGTTCCTGCTAGAAAAGGAGGAAAGACAGAAAATATTTTCACTAAATAGTTAGTAAATAACCAATTTCTCTTTGAAGGAAACAGGCCGTGTTCTCATAGGTTCTGTGTGCTGCTTTTCTTTCTATCTGACAACCATCTAATTCTTCTACCACTTGCAACACAGTATGATCACAACCCATTTCCTGAGCATAGAGACTCCACAGGTTGCCTCACGACACTGTGCCTATCATATTTCCCTTCTCTGTGGGTCTTTACAGATGTCCTGGGTTATATTTAAGCTTTCACACACTTATAATAAAAAGGGGGCTCTTCTTTCTAGGAGAAGGCTGCTCTTCCCCCTTCCTCAAGTAGGAAAATAAAACGTAAGTGGCAGTGAAAGTCATATTTCATTCATTTATTCATTCATTCAATAAATATTAAACACCTTCTAAAGGCACTCCTCATGCTTGATGTTACAAACACAACTGGGAGAGAAAAGATATGTTCCCTGCCTACCTGGCACTCATTGTCTTTAACTTGTTCTTCTATAATATTTCTGTCTACAATGTGTAACCCAAATCTGATGATAAAAGTGATCAGTCTACAAAACAACTTTGTACAGAAAGTTGGCTTTATATAAAGCAAGTGAACTCTGCTTTTCAAAACTGTCTATGTCAGGAATGATAGGTTGTGGAAATGTTGCAGATTAAATGAAAATAAAGAGACATAACAATGAAATGCAATACATGATTCTGGATTGTACCTGGATAATGGAGAAATATTCTAGTAAAAGAAATGGACAATTAGTAAACTTAGATTACGAACTATATTTCACACACACACACACACACACACACACACACACACACATTGGACAGAGCAAGCAAATGGAGCAAATTATTAACAATTGGTCAATCCTCATGAAAATAAATGGGTGTTTACTATACTATTCTTGCAAATTTCTGTAATATTGGTATTTTACAAACTAAATATGTAGGAAGAAAAAGAAGTCCCAGTAGTAAGGGTTTTGATTTCTCCCTCCCTGAATTTCCTTTATAAAAGAGTTTGACATAACTTTTGGCTACAACCAGATCTCACCCAGAATGATTTAGTCTCAAATCAGTAACTTTAGATAAGAGGACTGAATGGGAAGTTAAAACTCCTTTGTGTTTGAATTACAGTCAAAATTGTCAGCAAGCAAAATTGACTGGAAAGACACAACCTTGTTTCATGTAAGTATGATTATAAGTATATTACTGACATTTTGAGAGACTAACAGACACTAATAAACCAGGGCCCTAGACTTGAATTCTAGAGGCATTGGCGGAACATATGCAGAAGCTGAAGACAGAGAAAAATGGTACCTGGGAAAGGTGACCAGGTATATGTGGAAGATAGGATACATGAAGAGAGTAGTGAGGGGAGCCAGATTTGTTGAGCTGAAAGCAATGCATGCACGTTATTTCATTTAACACCCATAACAATGCAATAAAATAAGTATTCTATTATACTTACTGACTGAGACATTAGGCAACTCCACTTAGCCAGTACAAGGAAGAGCTGACATTTGAACTTGGCTTGTTGTTACTGCAAAGACCAGGTTCTTCTCATCCAGCCCCCAACCTCCACAAGGAAACACAACTCTAGGGCATGGCTATAAAAGAGTATTTGAGACAGTACTTACTTTTGTGCACAGGTCACCCTCTGCTGATGTCTTCCCATTCTTCCCAAATAGATACTGATGAGCCAGTTAGAAGTGCTAGGGCCAAACATTAAAAAAAAAAAAAAAAGGTGAGGAGGACGTGCCTGTGTGACTGTGTTGGTTAAGCATCCAACTCTTGGTTATGGCCCACGTCATGATCTTGCAGCTTCATGAGTTCAAAACCCCACTTCAGACTCTGCATTGGCAGCACAGAGCCTGCTTGGGATTCTCTCTTTCTCCCTCTAGCTCTGCCCTTCCTCAACTCATGGTGTCTCTTTCTCTCTTGAAATAAATAAACTTAAAAGAAAGTGTTGGATCATTAAATCTGAATGCTACATCAAAACCATATCCTGCTAAAATCTAAACCAAATCTAGAGTCCTTTAGGTGCCTAGAAAGATTCCAAAGCATCTCATTACCATTATAACAGTGCCTAGATAGGATACTAAAACTATTGTCAAATCCTGCCCACAACTTTAGCCTATCTCCCTTTGCTTGGCTTTCAGTGAAAAATATAGGAAAATAGATCTCTAGATGTCAAATATAAGTCACACTCCTGACACTTCTTTCATCATCCTATTCTTTCATCACTTTATTCCAAATCTTTTCTAGTCACTGCCTCATCCTTAAGAAAAAAAAAAGAACCCTCTTTAGTGCAGCTTACAAAATTTTAGAGAAGAAAATGAAACCCTGATTTTCATTGTGTAAAATAATATAGACAAACAGGGGAGGAGACATTTTCTAAAATGGCAGCCCAATGGTAAGAAGATGGTTACAATTTCCCTGAGAACCTAGTTCCTTTCAGGTTTGAGCTTCCCAAACCTGAGCTGTCACTCATACCTTCAAGACACAGTTCACACACCATTAAAAAACTTCTGCCACAAAGGACAGCACCGAATAGGACAAAGAAGAACAGGAGCATAGATTGTTCCAGTTTAATGAGGATGACTTAACGAAACATCTTTTTAGGCTCCCAATATCACTTGGCCATTTGCTCCCCAGATTGGGGTGCCAACCAGGAGCAGACTGGGAATGTTTGTCAGAGAATGCCAATGTCCTCTTATCCTTAACCAAGAAGAGCCAGTACCAGGAGAATGTGAGTTCACCCATCACTCCAAAATATGATTAAACCCATTTCAGAAGTAAAACATCAGGGTAATCCTGGAAGAAAGACTTCAGCTATGTCACATTGATCATTCTGGCTTGGTTGTTGTTGACAAGAGATAGGACCAATTAGAATACATTAAATGGGCTTTTTTGTTCCCCATGGTGGCTCATACCTGTGACCAACTCTGAGCATTGTTAGTATTTATTAATCATCCACGGAAATAAGGGCAAAGACCAATGAACATCAGGCATGAATATAGACCTCTTTGGCTATTTTTGGATCTACTTTTTATTTTTTATAAGTTATGAAGGAATATGGACTTGGGATCAGAATTAATGGGTATTCTGAACATGCTATTAGTATAGGAGGATCAACAGAGAAGATAAAGGATTGCCTTTCTGTTTTAATTTCAAAAAGAAGAAAATCTGAATTATATCCAGAAACAAGGGGACTGACAAAGCAGCTTCTAAGGATCCTGATCTTATCCGGGGAAATCACATAAAAATATGGAATAACTTTAAGAAATTCCACCTGAACCTCACTGGTTTCAGATATTTGGAAATCAGCAACCAAGTTCTCAATTCAAGTCAGCTGACATGAAGTCACTTAGACACTTAATATCTTGTCCACACTAGACCTCTCTCTAGTAGGTTTTTATGGTTTGCAAATATTGCATATCCAGGGCCAGCCCCCTGCCATAATCTCTGGTCCACCACTCTGGTCCATAAAAATTGGTAACTCTAAACAACGATCCTCTAGGTTTTCATTCAGATTCACTCAGTAGCCATCAGAGAGTGCTACCTTTAAAGCAGGAGAAAGCCCTAAATCACATCTTCGTGATTACTACATGCAGCAGATAACTGAACTGTGAGTGCTCCTTCTGGAAATGACACTTTCCTCAAGTCTTAAAAAGACAGTCACACACACACACACACACACACACACACACACACACACACACACTCCCAGTGAACCTGTAGTTTCCTGCTCTCTATTAAGTCCAAACTTCTAAGATTGTATTTTCAAGGCTTTCTTTTCACTGTTGTTCTGCCACTTACTCATATTATTAACCTTTTCTGTGGCTCCTACTGGCACAAATCTTTCCCACACACGCACATCTTGCTGGCACTAACATCAGCTCTCACACAGATTGTCCTTCTCTGCCTAGAATATGCTCTTTCCTAACCTTCATCAATAGGACCCTTCTTCTGGAAACTTCTCTGGTCACAGCTACAGATAAGTATCTGATCTCTCAGGATGGCCTCCTTGCCCCTTTCTCTTTCCTCATTAATATCCAGTGGCACAACTCACTGGCCTAGAACTTTGCATTTGGAAAATACCCGGTTAGAGAAGAGGGTAGAAGCAGTAAGTGCTGAGGGGGAGCCAAGGAGCAGAGTTCCTGCCTGATGATGCTTTGAGCTGGCCTTTCCTTCCCCAGATAAAGCCTAAGGTCCAAAGAGTTAATTGGTGACAGCCAAGAAGTACCCCAGGATATAGAGCCCAGTTTGTTGATCTCAGAGATATCATACCAGAACTGAAGTCCAAGTCTCTTTCACCACAACAAATTGAAAGTACAAAGGAAGTAACCCAAGACAGCTGAGATAATGTACATGATCAGTGGCATTCATGATTTACACCAGTGTCGTCCCTTTAATGTGTGACATTTGAACTGACAGACAACACAGAGTTTTACTACTTTCACTGCTTTACTTTATTTGTAAAATAAGTCCTCTAATGTTTAGGCATTAAACAACATGACACAATACTCAAACTGCAATAACTACATTGAAGGCTGGCCTGCGGAAGGGAGGAGTGGGACAATAATCAATTGATTGAATGGGGTATAGAACAAAATTTCAGGTGGATAGGGAAGTATCCATCAAATACCCTTATATTGTAAGCTCCCAGAAAAATAATTTTCTGTATTTGTTACCATTTGTCCTTTACTATCTATAAATAACTACACAGGTGGGTTCTGTGTACTTGGAGTCGGGTAAAGTCAAAATTTGTATGCTCCCTCAATTAGAAACCACAAAAAGTTCAAGTGAGAAAGACTGGATTCAACCTATTAAAAATAGGTTTCAATTAAACATAAATGAATACAAAAGCAATTCTAAATTAGAAAATTCAGGCACCACAGCGATTATTGGTGGGGGAAAAAAAAAAAGCCCTGAAGCAAAAGCAACATTTTCCCCCTAAATTGTCAACACCACCACCATTACCCACAAATCATCATGTACTCAGTACACACAGTGCAAGGTTATGGTGGCAAACACAGAAATCCCTTCTCTGTAATTTCTAATTAAGGGCATTTCATGAACACCTCCCCACCTGCCAAAACAAGTAAAAGATACATAAAGTATGAATGAGGAAGTGTATTCCTAAATCAGAAATGAACACTCAAGTCAATGGCATGTCAAAATTCCAGATGGCTTCATAGTTGATGAAAACTAAAAATACTAAGGAGTTCATCTTCCACTCTTGATAAGACTAGTGACTATAGTCTGTGTACCATGTGTCAGCCTGAGGAGGCCGCTTGGAAGAGTGGAAAATTACCCTATCTTGGAATTGTGTATAACTGTTTCATGGGAAAAAATCTGTTCAAGCTGCATACTCAGCTTGGACCTTGATACAATTAATAGAGCCTCTTTTAGACCCTCATTCCATGCTCCTCACCAAAAAATACAAAAGAAACTCCATCACACGTGGAACCAGTAAATCCAGTTTGTCCAAATAGATAGATCCATTTAAATATTTGCTACTGATATAAGTATGGAACTAGATAGTAATATGTAATATTAATAATAATAACAATAGCTCTCAACCTTAGAACTAGATATTAATCTGTAACTAGATAGTAAGATATAATAACAACAACAACAACAACTTTCATTCCTGATCTCTGCTGAAAAGGAAAAGACAGAGAAACTATTGCAGTAGGAGTAAAGTTATAACTTCTCCTTTGGAGAAAGAGAAGAAAGATCCGATAGTTTCCCTCAAAGGTTGGAAGAAAGCTGAAGTAAACAAATTCAGTTGATACTAAAGAAAATTAATATCCAAACTTATCTCCTAGGATTCTTCTGAGAACAACCTCACCAAATGGATCACTTAAAAGGCAACGTCCCAATGTGTATCTTTCTTTGTGCTGTATTCTGTTTGCTTATGACTGGGAAGAAGGTTTCTACAATAAAAACTTCATAGGATAGACACTGCTTCATGTTCTTTCAATGAGGCTAATTCTGCAAGGATATATTACTAGGTGCGACCAAGACTTGAACTTGAAGACATGGCAGCCCCCAAACTGCTCATTAGACCAGGAGGAAACACAGCCTCCACCTCCAATGCACCCATCTGCCCTAGTACCCAAGCACTACACCTCTCAAATTCCATCTCAGTCTGACAGAGGCTGAATTCCAATTCAGGGAAAAACCGTCCTGATGCAAATTAACAAACTCCAGACCCACTGTAGGTAAACCAAATCCATCCACTTAATTATAGGCAAAAATCTATGTAAATGTAGAACAAAACATTTCTGCTTCCTTCTCACAACATCTATGGAGTCTTTGCTACATGCAGACACCACACTAGTATCATTGGACCATTTATGCATAAACAATCAGATAGCCAGGGCTTTAGAGGCTATATGGACTCCATATAATCTAGTTTTATTCTGGGATGGTTGAGAACAAGGTGCCCTTTCTTAGTCCTTCTGGGATAATTGTAGAGAAGACCGAGTCAAGGACAACACTTCTCATTCATGATTTGATACATTTACAGGTTTAGTTTCAGTCAGAATCTAGTTTTGAAAATTCTTAACATTTTTATTACACCAAACAAGATGGTCAACCTGACAAATCAGAAAAGCCTGAACTTCTGTTTCTAGAGGTCTTCGAAAACTAGATGGCTACCAGGAAGACTCAGAATTGGATTTTCCAAACAGAATCAAAAAGATATCTGGGAAAATCCAGGAAGGTTGTGCAATTAAGGGATGGAAAGAGATGTGATACATCAGTGTCAATGGTGAAAATCAATTTCTTCTCTGCTTCCCTTACAATTGACTACTCCTTCTTCCCAACTCTGAATCCTGTCAACATAGAACACCTAATAAAAGTTCTCAGGAGAAAGCAGTATAAGGCTATACATCTGCTTCTCCACCTTACTTTCCAAAAACAAAAACCAGACAAACAAAAACCTGCCACGTAGGATGGCCATTGTCTACAATGAGCACTGATCCACAATCATTTACTTCTAAGAAGTGACGCTAACCAACTTTTTAATTTCCTCCTCAAATCCTTCCTTTCCTTGTAAAGTCAGATTCCAGTGTTCCCACCCAACAGTACATCCTGTCTCCACTTTCAAACTACCAGTTGTGAGTCGTCAGAGGCTATGGCTCCTTCTTCCATGTACCTCCTCCCAATGTATACCCTCAGTAATACACTGCACACAAGGTGGCTAGGGAAGGCTGACTCTGTCTGGTCACCTTACTTCTTATCTTCAAATGTATCCTTCTGTCCTCCATGTAAGTACTTGGCTATCTGTTTCTCTCTGTCCTCTCTCAACACACTGTGCTTGGTTCCTCTCACAGCCCTAGGTACCTGCTCCACACCACCATTATCTCCTTTGGGAAGTTTATATGTGTTGCTTTGCTTTCTTGCAAGAAAGACACTGGATCAATCATCTGAATCATATGAAACTTGCATCATGCCACAAAGTCCTGAGTTTCTATTCAAATATAGATTCATACGACTTCTCCCTCAAGACTCATCTTCCTTACCGCAGTTCAGGCAACATAATTTACACCACTTTTTGAAGGGACACTTCTCTATCCCTCTTCCCCAGTCCCTTCTCATCCCCACTCTGCTTTGAGATTTCTGGGATAATACAAAAAACAAAAACAAAAAAACAGGATGAGGATAAAAAAATCCAAAAAAACATATTTGTCAATTTACTGTATATATGTGAAGAAAATTGGCCTTTCCACATGATTTTGCTTAAACTAAACTTAAAATGAACTTGCCATCTAGAAGAACATTATACCTATCAATTGATAATGGAGGGTAGTTGCCCAAGAACTCACTGCTGGAGGGAACAAGAAAGACAACCAAGAAATAGACATTTGCCACATATAATCAATAAAACAGGTTCTGTGCATGGATAAGTGGTATCTGGACTTCTGTGTGGGGGTCCATCCCACAGTGTACATGGTGCTGAGGAGTGTGGATGGTGGAGAATAAGACTCCCAAGGCCTTTAAAATTAGAGTTGCAAATATGTTCTGAGATAAGAGCAAACTCTCTTATTCCTTTGGAAACCCAGGATGCCAGACCTATTTCAAGCTCCTCCCCCAAGACTTTCTCAATCAATACCATGCCAGTCACGTACATGAAATTGATACATTCCAAGAGAAAGAGAAAAAACATCAAGTTTCAAGGGTTATTTAGCACTCACTCCTTTATAATATATTTGATACTACAGAGAAGTCTTCTTAAAGTGTTTCAAAGACTATGAAGCAGCCACACCCCAGGGGAACTTGGTAATCTTGCCTCCTACAGCCTGACCTAGCATATAATCAACCCCCACCATGCAACTTTTTTAAAAATTTGATAAGAAAGGCAGGGAGGTACCTTCAGCTGTAAAAATCGATATCTAGCTTTTTGAACATGGAGGAAGAAAACCCTCAAATCCTCTCTGATGATGGTGGACCACCTTATCAAACTAGACCTGCTATTCTGCTAAGCCCACAGCTATGTCCTCCCTAAGAAGATTGCACACAGACACTCTCAGAATCTCCAATGGCAAGTGTCAAAACATGAAGGAGGCAGCAGAGCCTAGTGGAAGAATCTTCATTCATTCAAGAATCATGTTTAAGCATACTATGCTTTAGGCCCTATGGGGAAGACAAAGAAGAATAAAGGAAGCCCTGCATCAGGTCAGAAAGGAAAGGCCATGAAGGAGGGCAGGGCAAAGAATTGGGAAGAACTCTGGGGAAGAAGTACCCAGGAATAACCTCCGCTACTTCATATTTTCCCCAGCAGAGCTGAGAACCTTTCTGGTCTGGAGGAGAGCACAATGGAGGTCTCCAAATCACTCTGACCCCAACAAACGTACCTGCCCTTCCCAACTCACAAGGCCTCTGGTCTGAACACCCAATCCCCCAAGCCACTATCTAGCCTGATGCCAGAAAATACCCTCTACTCAAACCCCATAGGCCTTCCACAGACCCGTGCACTTTCTGCCCAGCTTTCTTCCTCTCTGGCTCTGTCTCAGTTTTCATGTCAACTCTATAAACATGAGAAGTCACTTACCTATGAGTTGTTTCTGTCAGTAGAGAAAGACCTGAGAAGAAAGTGCCAGTCAAACCAAGGGAGAGGGAAGGAGGGAAGGACAGAAGGAGCTTGGCTTAGCAGAGTCAGGACTTGGGGTGGAGCTTAGAGGGGGCAATCAGAGAGTTGGGTCAATGGGGAGGCAAGGCCCTCAGGAAAGCAGTGTCATCAGGAGGTGGAGCCCTCACAGGGCTGGAGTGCCTGGGAGGAGGGTTCATGAGAAGGGTGGGGAACGGTAAAGGAGGTGGGTTAGGCAGAATCCTGAAGGAAAGCTGGAAATGGGCAATAGAAGACTAGTAGGACCCCACAAGGGTGAGTAAGTGGATTGAGGACTAAAATGAGACATTGTTGGAGACTCTGTTGACCCAAGATCTGCATTTGGAAGTAAACAAGCTTTTCAGGGTATGGAAGAGGTCCTGGTTGGCAGAAAGAGCATGTTGGGAGCCACGTAGAATCAGCCTGTGGTGATTTGGAGGACAGTCCCAAATACAGCTAAGGAGTCCACTCAGCAGTCCTGTAGACAAGAATAGAAAAACACCACAAACACCTCTCAGAATCCCCTACCAGGTTCCTCTCTCAGCACCACAAATATCTACTCCCTCACTTGTCTTTCACTTCACTCCAGTATTAAAACTAAAAGGAAACTTGCTTAAGCTTCACCTTGCGGGATTCAGACAGTCACTCAGCATTCATAGCATATTCTAACTGGACATGCATTGAGCAATTTGTTGGAAGAAGTAAAGGAAAAAGATATAGTCCCTAACTAGGGAGCTTCCTGCTCTAGACATTCAAAACATACGGGTTTCAATACCCTGAAACAGTGACCAAAGGACATTTTGGAGAATGTTAATCTTCAAACAGAAGCCACAATGTCTTCAGAGATGCAGAAAGTGGGGCCTACTTAATACCAAGTGCTGAATGCACATGTGGTGGGCCCAAGAAGCCATTGGTATAATGGAAAAGGGGCACCACTGCCTTCTCTTGATAGTGCTGAGATTCTCCTAAAGCTAAATTTAGGTTCCTTAAACATGGGGGTGGAGGTGGGAGGAAGGGAGAGAAGGGTAGCAGCAGGACCCTAAAGGGACAGCGTCTATACTAACTATACTAAGACAGAACATTGAAATGTGAGCAGAAAGAATTGCTACAGATATCGGGAAGAACCTCCAACTGAGGAAACCTACAAATCACATTGACCCTGGGCTAACACATCTCCAGTAGGCACAGACCAATGGCACTAACTAAGGACCTCTTTTTTTCCTGGTATGATGCTGGGTAGTGTATGAGTGGCCCAGCCAGGACTTCAGAGCCAAAATTCCTAGAGGCAAAGGAGACGACAGTAATAGGAAGGATGATGGTCAGGACAGAACAGTAGAGGAAGGGCACCTAGGGGTTTCATTTCTGTCTGTTCCAACAATCCTAGGCTTTCTTTCTAGGCCTTAACCTGGGATTTTTTCCCAAATATGCATCTGCTTCAGAGAACAAAGGGGAAGTGCAGGGGGAGGGTTGCTGTATCTTTACATCTGGTCCCAAGAGCACTGTTTTTCCCCTTTCTTCCTGTGCTATTCACTGCCTTGGATAGAAGTGGATGGCTGGGGAAATACCAGGGCTCCCATATAATCACCAAGTAATGAAAAAATTGGCCCAGGATTCCTCCTCCCCTATTTCTCATAGGCCAGCAGAGGTGCTCAGGTAGCCTGAGGGCCCTAGGGCCATGCTATAACTTTGACCCAGTCTGGCAGGCCAGGGTTGGGCCCAGAGCCTGAATGCTTAGGGGCTAGTGCGTCTTGCTCCAACAGAGCCAGGATGGGCCCGTCAGTGACCAAGACTATATTCCCTGTATTGCCTAACATGTTGCTGCCACCCCTTTCCCTGGAGGGTCTGGACTTTCCTAGGGTGGGTGGTCCCATGAACGCCTTCCACTCACCACAGATTTACACCCAAAACCCCTTTCAGGTCAGGACTGAGCTCCAGCCCCCCTTTTTTGCCTCCCTTGGGATTCCATTCCAAGCTGTGACTGCACCACTGGGCCCCAGTGTCCACAGCCAGGTTTTTCCGGGAAGATCTCCTCAGGGTTCTTACTGCTGCCCAGGAGTCTGCCCCATCGCTGCTACCCTTGCTGCTGTGCCCCTGGCAATGGCTTCCTGCTTCACAATGGACACAGTCACTCTGAAGTCTCTGCCCTGCCCCCAACAGTGTCTGTGCCAGATGCCCAGGCTACACTATTGTCTCTGCGGCCACCCTCGCAGAGGCCTTGCCACTGCCATGGTAGCTCCAATCTCAGTGGTTGCTGTGGCCCAGGCCACACCTGACTGTGAGAAGACAAAGAGCAAGGACGCCTACATTTTTACCCTTGCACCAAGGAGTTGTAGATGGCTACAACATTCCAAAGCATCAGGCCATTCATACATGATCCAAGGCCTGCAGCCGGTACTCCCCAGGTGCTATAGAGATGTCCATGGTGGTGCCCCTGTGCCCCCTGAGCATCCCCATCTGAGTGAGCTGGTGGTGGATGGGAAGACAATGGTACAAGACTTTGCCAGCCACAGGAGCTCCAGGGGACCTTGGCAGCTGGTGGAGGGTGACCAGGACCCACTCTAGGAAGCACATCCAGGAGAAGCACACCAGTGACATGTGTGCAAGGCCTCCATGACATCTCCCACCTGATCCAAGACATGCTGTGGCTTCAGAAGACCTACCCATGTCCAGTATGCCTGCAGCACTACAAGTGCAAGGACCCAGGGAGCTACCACATGTGCGTACAAGACAGGATCGTGCAAAGCATGAGCCTTGCAACTGTTCCCACTGAGGGGGAACTTTTCCCTCAGGATCACCTCAGTGGCCATAAGATCCACAGAGGGCACTTCAAATGTGACGCATGTGAGACAGCTTTTACCAAGAAGGATCCACTGAGGGAGGACTCAATGTGACATTGAGAAGTTGCCATGTCATGTGTGTGTCAAAATGCTGAATTCGGCTTATATTTCTGACCACAGGAATCTGCACTACGAGGACCCTCACCACATCTGTGAGCTCTGCAACCAAGTAGGGTGGGATCTGTCCTGAGGCAGCCGTGAGGATGGTGGTGGACTTGGCAGTGATCCTCCCTCCCCCACTCTCCTCCCAGCTGTGAATTCCTTCTTCTGATTGAGGGGATGCTATGACTTCTCAGACACTTCCTACCTGCCCTGGGAGCTCCACCTTGGTGGCAGGGAGAATAGAAAATGGAGGAAAGTCCCTTGGAACCCTCTCCTCTTCCTCTTTCACTTCCTACCACCTCCTCTCTATGCCTGCACACCATATATATAACCTCCAGAAGGAAAGGAGGAAGAGATGTTTCTTAGAGGAATTCTCTAGGTCTTCACAAATTGTTTCTCCTGCTCCTCTTTCTTTCCTATCAATCCTGACCCCATATACACCTGTCCCCTTGGTTGTGTTGAAGCCTCCTGGACAGTGAGCAGGGATGGCAGAGGACAGGAATGGCCACTGTCCTCACTCCCTCTCCTCCCTGTACCCTCCCCTTGCCCTGCCCTACCAGGGGGATGTGCTCCTTGATCGTCCCTGCCCTCTCCTTCCACCTCCACTATTGTCTGCTGCCTCTCCCTGGGGAGCTAGTGCTTCTTTTTAAGGGATGGGAGGAGCAGAAGGAGGGTAATCAGAGATTCTGTCCCAGATACCAGAAAATGTGAGACGAGAAAGGGCAGAAGAAGGGAAGGCAACTGTAGTAAGTTCATAACGTGGGGTTGTTTGGAGTCAGGCCCTAAACATCATTCTACTAGAATAACTATAGGGTAAACCAAGTCAAACGTAGCAAAAAAAAAAAAAAGGCCATGAGGGCCAGAGATAGGACAAGAGATGGGATTGTAGAGTGCAGGGTAAATGAGAGGATCCAGGGACTATAGGTGCTTCCTGGAAGTGTGCAGATGCAGCTACAGTGTCCCCGTCTCTCTTCCACACCAGCTCCAGTTCTGGCTTTTTCTTCTCACCCCCTTCTCCAGGACAAAAGCTGTGGCCCTCCTATGTCATTGTGGTTCTGTGTCCTGTGTCCTTAATGTTTTCCACCCTTCACTACCTCCATTTGTGCAGCCCCCATTACAATATTTTAAGTTTAAAAAAAAAGAAGAAGAAAGGAAAAGATCTGACTAACACTGGAGTGGGAATGCAGAGGACACAAAGTTGGGGTCGTAATTCTCTCTTGGAAAAAGAGACCTAATGTGG
>PJEM01020516.1:0-13331 GCA_004023845.1 Helogale parvula
GGGGGGGGGGGGGGGGGGGGGGGTCTGGAAAGAACCCAGGGCGGCCTGGGAAACTGAAGTACCTCTGCCTCATTGTTGCAAAACTCCAGGGTTGAAGTGCTCCCTTACAGGAGAAATGACAGGACTGTGAAATAATCCTGACTGGAGCATACTTCCCTGGCCAGACACGGCCCCAGAAAGCTGCACACTACCCCGATCCCACTCATCTCTAGCTTCCAGAAGGAAGCAAGGACACCATTGCCTGTCCCTCAACTTATTGCCGCCTGCTCAGGCCTAGCTAGGAGCTGCCCAGGGCACAGCCAGAGTTCTTTGGGCCATGGGCACTCCCAGGCCACATGCAAGTGCTGACCACATCCGGGCTGGGCAGAAAAGGAGCCCACTTGAACACTGTCCCGCCTGGCCAGGGAGCAAGCCCAACTCCTCAGTCTAAAGACCCTATTCCTGCCGGTCCCAGGCCTTCTGGATCTGACGGTGCTCCCCAAGGGCCTCATGTGTTCCCTCCAGCCGCCTGGCTCCATCTGGGCTCGGCCTGAATCCTCCTGCCCCCTCCTAGGGCCCAGCCTCCCCACTTTTCAGACATGGAGTGAGCCCAAACATTGGGAGGCCCCAGGGCAGCCCCCACCCATCACCGACCCAGCCATGCATCTGGGCTGGCATTCCCCAGAGCTCAGGGTCTGCCTCTGACCAGGGCTGCTCTTCTCAGCGGGCAGAGAAAGAGGAAGGACCTCAACCCAGCCCTAGCCCCAGCCCCAGCCCCAAATAGCCCCCAGGTTACCAGTGCTCCCTCCCAGGGCAGGCCCTAATGACTGTGTATCCTTGGTGCTGGCTCTGTGCCAGGAACACATCCTTACCCACCGCCCCCCATACACACACTACCCTGACATTTCTCAGGCCAGCAAGAAAGGAGGCCCCACGCACTTACTACACACCTACTCTGTGCAAAGCCCTGAGGCTGCAGGTGCACAGCCTGCTTGGGAGAACCGAGGATCATAAAGGGGACCCTCCAGAGCCCTGCCCAGTACCCACCCACGACCCAATGCCCTCCACACTCCCACACAGAGCTCTGGGGGCCTGCGTGCCCTCTTGGCCCAGGACAAGACAGATCAGTTGTGCCTGGCTCATTTTTTGTGACCCTTCATTCAACCAGAGATGGCTGAGAGCCCCCTCCCAGCTCTCTCCCTCCTCGGGAAGGGGCTGTACTCCCTGGGGGCCAAAGCCCCTCTCAGAGACCCAAGGTGGCCTAGGAGGCCTGCCAAGCCTGGGGGCTCCAGGCTGGAGGAAAGATCACCTCACCCTCCATCAGCCAGCAGTGGGGAAGGGGGTTTAGAAACATCAGAGCTGTCTGGTCACACCTCCCACCAAAAAATAATTACCTTCAAAGGCTCCCATCAGCGTCCGCTCACAGCAATGGTCTCTGTTCTCTTTCTCAGAGCTAAGATCCCAGCGCCCAGCACAGGGCCTGGCCAGAGAAGGTACTAGGTAATCAGCAGATGCGTGAGTGCATATCTTCTCCTGGCTCTCCTGCCTCCAGCCCCCTGACTCCTCCAGGTCTAGGGATCGTCCAGGTCTTTCCTGCCTAGGGTGTGGGGGGACAGGGGGTCCCTCCTGCACCATGGGTGCTTCCGAGGGCCTCCGGTCCACCTCCTGGGGTGGCCTCCAGGCTGCCCACCGCCTGTGTGTCTCTGGCCACTGTTTGTTTCCGGCCCAACCCTGCTCAAGGTGTAATTACCTGTGTTTGTTCCCACTCTGGACTCCCAGCGTCCAGGCCTCAAGTCGCCTGAGGGCAGACCCTGGACAGCCTCGACTGGGGGGTGGGGGAGAACACACATTGTCGGGGTGGCCCGGATAAGCGCTGTTTGGGGGTGGCTTTTCACTGGAAGCATCAGGGGCTGGAGGTGCTCGGTGCGGCCTGGTGGACGGCGCTGCACTGGCGAACCCCCTCCCCAGAGTTCATGAGACGTGTGACCTGAGACAAACCGTCTCGGCTCCGAGCTTCCAATTTCCTCCCGAGTAAAGTGGAAGCTCAGGTTCCCACGTCCAGGGGTGGTGGAGAGGGCCAGCGTAGGTGCCGCAGGTAAAGTGCTCGCGGGCCTAGCTCCGCGGCACGCCCGCCGCCCGGGACCGGGGCCGGCGAGGGTCTCAGGGCCCGCAGGCCCCGAGCGAACAAAGGCTGCGGGGCGGCGGAGGCGGCGCCAGCTCCGGCCGGGCCACGGCGGGGAGAAGACCTTCGAGACTTGACCCGTTCAGCCGGCCCCTCCTCGACTGTGAGCGCCGCGAGGCTGGGGGTCCCCGCGTGGTGGGGTCGGGCGCCGGGGCTGGGAAGGCTCCCTAAAGGGGGGGGGGGGGCAGGCAGCACGGAGGGGACGCCACGCGGCCCCTTTAAGAGCCGGTGCCGGGCGCGGAGCGGAGGGCAGAGGGCGGAGGGCGGCGACCAGCCAGGCCCCCCCACCCCCTCGCGGCCGCCGCCTCTGATCGGCACCCGCGGCCGGGCTCCGGCTGACGTCACCTGCCCCGGAGCCGCGCTCGCTGATTGGCTGCAGGTGACGTCAGGGCCTTTTTCGCTGGGCATGACCTCATCCCCGCCGGCGGCCCCGCCCTCCGCCCGGGGCCTGTCACTCGCGGCCGAGCGCGGCGGCCCAGCGGGCTCCGCGCCCCCCACCCGGACGCCGGAGCCCGAGCCGCGCCGGAGCCGCACCGGCCGCGCCCGCCGAGCCGGGGGGTGGGATGCGCGCCGAGAGCGCGCGTGCCCGCCCGCAGTGCGCGCGCCCCGGCCCGAGCGAGCGCTCCCCGCGGCGGCGGCGGCGACGGCGGCGACGGCGACGCGGCCCGCGCGCTCCCCCGGCCCCTGTCCCGGCTGCGCGGGCCCCCGCCGGGCCCATGGGCGGCGCGGGCGAGCGGGCGCGCTGAGCGGGCGCGGGTCCCCGTGCGCCCCGGACACGAGCGACGGCGAGGTGAGCGGGGGCGCTGAGCGGGGACGCGCGGGGCGCGGGCAGGGGGCCTGGCCCGGGGAGCGGGGACGCTGCGGCTGGAGCGATGGGGCGGCAGCACCCGGCGGGCGCCCGGGAGGAGGAGGCGGCCCGGAGGTGAGCGGCCAGACTCGCGGGTTCGCCACTGGCCGGCCGGGAAAACCCTTCCCCCGCCTCCCACAGCGCCCGTGGACCCCAGCCCGGTCCACACTGGCCCACCCCCGCTCCCGCTTCGCCGCCTTTCTCCTCGAAATTCCTTCTTATGGGGGGGAGGGGCTCGCAGTAAGGACCCAGGACCTGGGCCATTTATGATCCAGCGTGGATCTGTACGGACCTCTGTGAGAGCCCCAGACTCCCTAACCCCCACCCCGCCATGGAGGCCCCAAATTGGAGAAGGTCGTTCCTGCCCCGCGGGTTGGGTATGCAGGCCTTGCCCAAAGGAGTGGAGGGTTCTGGGCTGTGGGAGGCTCAGGAAAGGGCCCGTTCCGTGTTCGGCCGGGAGGGGTTGCAGATTCGTGTCGCTGTCTGGCCAGGCCGCCATGGGCGCCCCCACCCCAGGGTGCTCAGCTGGCCCCTGCAGAATAAAGCCCATCCGCCAGCCTGCGCAGAGGCGGCAGCGGGTGCTGGGGGAGGGGCTGGCACTGCCAGGCTGAGTGCAGCCAGCCTCCTTTAGCCTATCTGCCCACCTTGGTGGGGAGGGGTACCTAATAGTCTGGCCAGGAGCAGAGGGGGCGACGATGGGCAACGATGGGCCAACGATGCGCCCAGCCCCCACCAGGTCACCCCACTGGGAGAATTTGCCTCCTGACTTCCTGCTGCGAAAAACGCACTAGCTTCTGCAGGGGCAAGGAGTTGGGGTCCTGGGTGCTGCAGTGATTGGGGGTTGAGTGGGGATTCCACGGGGTGGAGGAGGGAGGTGGCAGGACCTAATGTGGCGTCCTCAGGGGTGCTGCTTGGGGTGGAGGTGGGGATGCTGCAGGCCAGGGGAGCAGCGTTCTGCGTGCCCTGCCCCTGGGAGTCTGAGTGGAGATCTGAGGGTCTGTCACTCCCCACCGCCTCCCTCAGACCTTCTTGCTCCTAGGGCAGCTCAGGGAATGAGTGTGGCATCCAGTGTCCCCACCCTGCTTGGGGAGGACAGATGTCCCATGAATTCACTCCTCAGAAGCTTAATAAGCACCTGCCTAGGTAGGGCAGATCATGTGACCAGGAGCTGGGAGTTCGGCCTGAAGTCTGGCTGAATACCTCCGGCTGCCTGCACCCAGGAGAGCTGCTGGGCGGTTTCTGTCCCCTGCTGCCCTCAGCCCTTGGGGAGGCTCCTGTGCCCCAGCGGCTGCCTCCAGGACCACTGGGCTCCATGCCTACAGATGCAGAGAGATGCTTGAAGTCATCCTCTGCTCCAGGACTCTCCCCGGCACCCTCTTCTCTCAAGCTGGGGCTGGAGCCCAGATGTTTCCAGTGGACAGAGGGCCCAAGGGGCCGTGAAAGCCAGAGGGTGCAGCTCAGCGGGAGAGGAGAGGAAGGAGCCAAACCCACAGCAAGAGGGACATGGGTCAGACTCTGACTACCAGGACTGCACAGGCTGAGGCCACCTCTGCCTGAGCCACTCCAGGCAGTGACCGGTGGGTGCCCAGGCATGGCCCAGGTGCGTGGCATGGGGGACAGTGACCAGAAGTCCTGCAGATCAGTAGGACTAGAACAAGCCAGGCAGGAACAGAGGGAACCTAGATTTGTAGGGTCCTGAGCATACCCCTGAAGGACTGAGGTGCCAAGACCTCCCACCCCAGGCTCTGCCCAGACTCCCGTGACCCCCATCCCACTGCCTCCCAGGCCCAAGGCCTCCCCAGACCAACTTGGCTCTGCTTGGCCTTGCCATCGATTCCTCTGGGGCAGAGTAAAGCCAGCTTGGGTCCTGTCACATGCACCTCGGGGAGATGAGGGGGGCAGGGTGAGAACATTTGGGGATCCCTGACAAGAACAGATGGGGGTAAACGGGCTGAATTGGTGTGAGCCCCTACAAGTCTCTCTCCTGGCCTCTCCGATTCTGGCTCCGGAGGTGCCCCTGGTCACAGTGAGCTGACATGTCAGCATGGTGCCCCCCCCACTGCCAGCCCTTCCCGAGGGCCTGCCTGTGTGTGCCAGGCACCACTCTGGGTGAGAGCCACAGGCCACCCATGGTGGACAGTCCTGACGGTCGTCTCTGGAGGTAGTAAGTTCCCCCATCACTAGGTGCTGAGCAGAGGTGCCTTGATGAAGATGCCCTCAGTTGGGAGTTTTCTGGCCACACATGTCTCTTGCTCAGGGACAAGAATGTGCCCCCGGGAGGCCTTGGGAGCCAATAATGTGAAGAGATCTTGGAGCTGGTTTTGGGGGTTTGGGGGTCCTGGGACTCGGGAGGATTTGGCAGGCAGAGAGTGAGGACACGTGCACCCAGTGACCACACGCATGTGCACGTACATCTGTGTGTGAGCGATTGCGTGAGGGGATGGAGTGGATTGTGGGAAAGAGGTGAGCGCTGTGTGGACCATGTGCCAAGGGGCATCTTCCAACTCCCGCGGGAGCGGACACGGCACAGGAGCTGCGAGGTGCACCCGGCCTTTCGGAGAAAGGGGGGCTGCCTCCGGCCCCCTAGGCAGTGCCCAGCCGGGCGGAGAGAGGCTTCGTGCCTTTGGACTTAGAAGTGCCAAGTCTCCTAAGCAAGGAGCCCTTTGATGGGGGTCTAGGGGCTGTGGCTCCCTCCCACCGGCACCCAGCCTCTGGAATAGTGGGCAGTGGACGCCATCTCCCCTCAGTTCCTGAGAATGGGGTCTGGGCTGAGCCTGGGGTGGGTCTTTGAAGTCAGGGAGGCCCAAGATCTACAATACCTGTTTGCTCTATGCCCACCTGGCCCATTCTAGCCCCACTTACCTGCTCAAGACTGCTCTAAGCTTTCCCCGCCCCTGACCGGCATTCCGTAGCACAGCGGGTGAGGGTCTGCCTCCCAAGGAGGCCCTGTGGGTGAGGACGCACTCCCAGGAGGCCAGCGCAGCACGAGAGGTCTCCTGTGGGACATGCGCTCGGGCCAGACCATGGCCACTTGAAGGGTCCCCTAGAGGTGGGAGTGAGGTGCACGGTGGGCGCCCTTGGCAAGGAAGGTTCGGACCAGGTGGAGCAGAGAGGGGAGGGGCCTGGAGGAACATTACCTGGGGCTTGGGGCCTCGTGGGGACCCAGCCCGGGGTCATCCCAGACCCCAGCCCCTGGGCACCCGCGGGAAGCCAGGAGTGGGCCCTGCCATCGCAGAGCCAGCCTGCTCCGTAGCTGTGCGCAGGAGCAGCCGTTGCCTGGCACCTCTGTGGTTGCCATGGCAACGACGGAGGTGCTAACTTGCTAATGAGTCCCCCTCGGCTGCAAATAACAATACTATAGCGGTTAATAAGGCGGAGCTGGATAGTTCCTTAGGGGGTGGGGCTGAGACCAGGTACTGGGCCTGGAAGCCTAGGGGCTCACTCTCCCAGCCTCTGGCCCCATCCCGGAGACCTGCAGCCCAGCTCGGCTCAGCCACACCCTCCTCTCATCCTGAGCCCGCATCTCTGCTCTCCTGCAGCCTGGATTCCCGTCCGCACCCCAGCTCCCCTCCCAGCCAGTTAAGGAGCCCAGGGCAGCGTCTGTACCCAGTAGCTGCAGAAAGCTCAAGAACCTCTCTCCCCGCCCCTTCCCTTGTCCCTGCCCTGACCTTCTATTTGGCTTCTGTTGTTTTAGGCAGGAGACAGTTTGCCCTCACATAACTGATGAGGACATTGAGTGCCCCTTTGCCCCACTGCATCTGTCTCAGGGTCCTGGACCTCTGAGCTGGGGTCCAGGGGCAGGGGGCTCCTGCAGGTGTGGCTTGTAGGAGGGGCCTGGTAGCTGCGGCCTGTCTGCCACCGTCTTGACAAGATGCAGGTCAGAACACAGACACTTCTCAAAACACCTCATACTAGAATCGAATTGGGGACCCCTCATCACACAGGCAGGGACACCCCTCAGACAGGACCCTTCGGCAGGTGGGGAACCCTCTCCGCAGACAGGACCCCCAGCAGGTGAAGACCTCCCTCAGCAGGTGGGCCTCTTTTGGCAGATAGGCCCTTTTACTGTTGAACTTGTTTGGTACGGCCCTCCGGAGGACCAGCAGCCCCAGCTGTACCCCGAGGCCTTGTCCTCACAGTGGAGGTGCCCGGGTGCCTGCCTGGGGAGCAGGATGTCTGTGAGTGGTATCCCAAGGCCTTGCCCACTGACCGGGCCATTCTGGGGACTTACTCTGAGCCAGCTGCAGGGGCTCAGCCTAAGGCTGCCCATGGCCAGCAGACACAGTCTACACCTGCCTCACACCTATTTCTCTGTGGAGCTTCCCACCCACAGCAGCCTGGAGCTCACTGGAGGGGGCGGTCCAGAAAGGGCAGCAGCTGCCACTGTTGTCCCCAGGGTCATCACCATTAAAGTGTGACAGATGTCCTCAGGGGGCCTCACCTCAGCACCATCTGCAGCTGCAGGTTGGGGGCTTGCTAAGGGGGTCCCATCTCTGTGAGCTCCAGGGTACACCTGTGCCCCAGCCTCTCGAGCTTGGGGGGGGGGGCGTGGCAGAGGGAGGATCCCCACTGAACGGTGCTGGTGGGGGCCTTGGGTTCTATCCAGTCTCCTTGGTGTGACCTTCCCTTCCCTGAGCCTCAGTTTCCCCCTCTTTAAAGGAAACTCATCATCTTCATATTGTGTGCCTCCTGGTGGGCTGTGAGGCTCAGTGGGCCTGGAGAGAGGCCAGCCCTGGCAGGTGACAGGGCAGACGGGGCCTGACAGGCAGGGTGGGGATGGGACACGTGTGGCAGAGGCTTAGCACCAAACCCACAAGAGGGGCCTCTGCCCCGAGATCTGGGGTCCTTGTGTCCCCACCTACCTCCTCCTCCCTCTGAGGGCCCTTAGAGGCTGTGCTGAGAGTCCCCGCACCCCGAGAGTACATATGGGTCACCTACTTTGACTTTCATCCTTAGGCGCCACCCCATCCCAGACCTCCCAGGCCCCAGGAGGGTCTCCCTAGACCTCAGGACCTCACTGTGCCCTGAGCACCCCCATGCGCCACCCCCATCCTACAAGCCTGTGACGCACTCCTGCAGGGGGACAGACATGGCCCCACATGGCACGCACTCGGGCTCTGTCTGCCGAACTGGGACAGTGGCAGTGGCAGTGGCAGAGGAGCCCCCCCCCCCCCCACTCCTCAGCCCCTCCAGCACCCTGGGCTGCACCTGCCTCAGGGGCCCATGGGCTTGTGGCGGCGGTCCCGACACTACCCTCTTCCTCGGGGTCAGATTATCAGCTTATGGAGAGACTGTGCAGCCAGAGAAGAGGGGGTATGCCGGGCAAGGAGCATGTTCTGGACCCCTGCCTTGCCCAGAATTCTGGAGATTAGGAAGATGGGCAGGCCAGGGAAGGGTCTGCATCCCAGCAATGGGATGACAGAGCCTTGCAGGCAGAATGAAGTGTTCTGGAAGCAATGAATGTCTATGATCCCAAAGGCTATCCAGCCTAGTCCAAGCCCTGAGACTCTTCCCTCTATGTTCCTCCATTCGCCTTGCTGTGTCCCACTTAGAAGCTGTCCCCGTGACCTGGACAGTGCAGTGCTGGGTAGGACTGCTTACAAACACTCTCTCAGCCCAATGGGTCACAGGCTTCACCTTGCCTCCCTAGGGAGCTTGACTCTCATGGAAGAGCCAGAGGGGCTGCTGCTCCCCAAGGGAGGGCCTCCCTGCGAGCAGATCAGGCTCAAACCTCCTGGTCCCCGTGGGTCTCCCCGAGGGCCCTCTGAGGCTGGCCCTGCCCTGGGGCCCTGGCGGGGCCTGCAGCACTGCTGACCGTTTGCCTCTCCCCACAGGTCTGGCACCATGCCAGGTCCCTCCGACCTCTAGGCCACAGCCCCGGCCATCGGAGCAGCCCCTGTTCCCTTCAGGGCCCATCCCCTCCCCACTGCCCACTGCCCCACCATGGCTGGGGACCGGCTCCCTCGGAAGGTGATGGATGCCAAGAAGCTGGCCAGCCTCCTGCGGGGCGGGCCTGGGGGCCCCCTGGTCATCGACAGCCGCTCTTTCGTGGAGTACAACAGCTGGCACGTGCTCAGCTCCGTCAACATCTGCTGCTCCAAGCTGGTGAAGCGGCGGCTGCAGCAGGGCAAGGTGACCATCGCGGACCTCATCCAGCCAGCTGCGCGCAGCCAGGTACCTGGCGCCCACCCCGCCCCTGGGGCTGCCTGCCCACCCAGCACCCCCCCCCCCATCTCCTCCGGGGACCAGGGCAGAACGCCTCAGCCAGGTACACAGGAGCCCTCTGCTAACCTCAGCTGGGCCCCTAGGGCCAGAATGTTCTGAGCCACTCCAAGCCTCGGGCCTTTGGGCAGCTCCCAGCCCTCCCCCCTGAGCTTCCTCTTCGGGTGCACAGATGTCCCTCCCCAGGGAGGCCCTCCGCTGATATGTGCATCTCCCCTCCCATCCAGAGCCTGCTGACCCCCTCTGAGTCCTCACTCAGCCCCCCACCCCTAGTAGAGGACTCCCCTCATAAGACAGGGCCATGTCCCTGGGCCAGTCCAGGGCTCAGAGAGGGGCATTGAAGGCCCTAGTTCCAGGGCTCAGAGATGAGCTGGGAGTGACCTTGCACAGGGGGACAGGGGTGGGCTGGGGGCGCAGAGAGAGTGTGGACCAGGATGGCAGCTGGGCAGGCAAGTATTGATGGAAGACAGGACGGTAGCCAAGAGGCTTACACTGAGAGGTCATGTCCCCCCCAGTTGTGTCCCCTCTAGAGTTCTGAATGACCCAGAATTCTCTCTGGGATCAAGAACATCCCAGGTCACCTGGAGTGGATAGTCGTGGCTCTGTCAGCCAGGAGCATCGAGTCCAGTGACCTGGGAAGGCAGTGGTGCCTCCAGTGCAGGGGGGCACATGCCCAGCGCCCGGGCTCTGGGAGGGGTCTTGGTCACAGGCCCTGCCTCAGCAGAGCTGGATGTGAGAGGACCCAGGTGGCACAGCCGCTTGTGGGGACTCCCCCACCCCCACCCCCCCAAGGCCAGAACAAGCTCCCTGCAGCCTCAGTAAGGGGAATCCGGTGATTAATCACCCCCAGCGAGGACTCCCTGCCAGAGAGCAATCCCATTGGCTGCTGGTGACATCATCCAGCCCAGGGTTGGCGGCTCAGCTGGCTTAAGGGCTGAGTGTGCTTGGGGGGCAGGGCATTAGCCACTCGGAGCAAACGCTGCTGAGCATCTGGTCCCAAGGCTGAGCATTCGGGGTGGGAGGGCATGGCATGGAGCCCCAACTTCTAGCTGCAGCCTGCCGAATCCAGGGGGGGGATCTTGCGGCTGCCCTTTTCCATCATTAGCTGGGGAAGAGGGGAAGGGCCCAGGCCCAACGGCACTGGACCTTCAAAAGCCCCATAATGTGCCTCCCAGGGGCCCCAGGAACAGTTTTCCCCCGGCCTCGGTGGCCCTGAGGCCGGCCACGCACCCCTGCGGGCACCTGTCGTGCCCCGAGGACCCTGTCACATTCACTTGCATCTCTTCCACGTGGACACGGCCCACAGTGGACGCCCACCAGTGTTCCCTGAGCTCAGGTGACTGCGTGTGGGGACATGGCCTTACAATGAGTGTCCCCTGTCCCTGCTGAGGGCCTGCCTGTGTGGCTGTGGGCATTGACACCTGTCCAGGTGTGAGCCGTGTGGTGGGCGGCTCAGAGCCTGCCCTTCCCTCCAGGCAGCAAGGTGGCAGTGGCCCCTCCCTGCCTGACAAGTTGCAGTGGGTGGCGGCAGGGGATGGGGGCCTCCGGCAGGTGCCCAGCAGCGCCCTGACCTCTGCCTTCATGGCTCCCAGGTGGAGGCCACGGAGCCACAGGACGTGGTGGTCTATGACCAGAGCACACGGGACGCCAGCGTGCTGGCTGCAGACAGCTTCCTCTCCATCCTGCTTAGCAAGCTGGACGGCTGCTTCGACAGCGTGGCCATCCTCACAGGTGAGCTCCGGACAGGCCGGAGGCAGGGGCTGCGGGGCACCCC
This sequence comes from Helogale parvula, assembly GCA_004023845.1. Lineage (NCBI taxonomy): Eukaryota > Metazoa > Chordata > Mammalia > Carnivora > Herpestidae > Helogale > Helogale parvula. Next base: position 11,005 of record PJEM01020516.1, read on the forward strand.
CACTCCCTGTCCTCGCTATGAGCTTGGCTGTGGTGGATGGCGGACGGGCAGGGCTCTGGATCCATCTCTCTCTTTTTTCTAAGCACAGAGACCAGCGACCACGGGGTGGGGCCGGTGTTGGGGAGGGGTGCTTCTCAGTAACCCTGGGGTTCCCTGAGGTTCCATTGTCCCCTCCCCTAGACCCCCACACTTCAGAACTCCCTACCCCCACCACTAGCAGGTGAAGAAGTAGACAAAAGGAAAGCCCTAAATGTCGAGCGCGTGGCCAGGATCTCTGCCCCTCCACCTGCCGGGGGAGGAGCCACGGGCCCCATCCTTTGCAAACCCCAATCTGGGCACAGCTGGTCACGGGCAGGGAGTGCATGTGAAGGCTGCGGCCAGCAGGGATGCCTACTTGACCATAACCCTGTGGGGCTCCTTGTTCCCCCAAAGCAGCCCGGCCAGCCTGGAGGCACGCACACACGTGCCCGACGCGCACGCGCGCGCACACACACACACACACACACACACACACACACACACGCAGATTCCAAAGTGGTTCTTGATGATGCCTTCCCCCTGTGTGCGGGGGCTGAGGTGCTTCTGTGGAATCCGCGACCCAGAGGTGGCCCAGGTCCCAGGGCTGGGTGGAGCTGGCGTGTCTCGAGAATGCGCACCCTCCCTGCCCAGCTGTGGGACGTTTGTGGGTACTCCTGCCCCTGGCCTCTGCCTGCCGGGGGCACAGCAGGGGGGCGGAGGACCTAGAGGCCTGAAGAGAGTGTCACCCCCACCTCACACCGCCAATAGGATGTGTCTGTACATTCAGCATGTCTGCCCTGTGCAGCCCCCGTGTGCAGGCACCCTGTGGGGTGGTCCCAGGGCACCTGGCTGGCCCTCTGGCCAGTGGCAGGAGGGACCTTCAATGTAACCTGCTGAAAGCTATAGCCAGGCCACTCAGGGCAGACCTCTTGGAGGAAGTACCATATTCTGAAGGGTGTGCGCATGGGTCAGCATCACGTGGTGTGCAGGTGTGCCTGCCGCCATCTACACCTGTCTGGTCCACACTGTCACAGCGTGTCTGCATCCCTGCCTGTCCCTGGGAGGCTGGGGATCTGTATTTGCTCGTGTGTGTGTGTGTGTGTGTGTGTGTGTCCCCTGGGTGGGTTGTGGGACTTGTGTGCGTGTGTGTGAGCTCTGGGAACCACAAGCCACAGAATTGCAAACTCTGATTGAACCACGGTCCCCTGGGTTCAGTGTGGGGGGCTGAGTGGGTAGGAAGGAGACGGAGAGAGGACAGAGAGGCTCTGGGCTTTGTAATGGGTATCCTGGGTGGAATAGGAGCCCTCTCAAGGCCCAGGTAGGAACCCCAGCGCAGCGTGAGGGGGTGGGGGCACGCACACGCATTCACGCACGCACATGTCATTGTGCATGCGCACACTCTTTAGCCAGAAGTGAGAGCTACCAGGCCCTTTTCTGGGAGTCTGAGAAACAGGTCTTAGAGCAGCGCCCTCCCTTATCCCCAGGCTGCCCAGGAAAGCCCAGAACCTCTAATGGTGGGTCTCCTCTAGAGGCTGGGGCCCTCACCCACCATGCAGTGGGGCGGGCTGGGCTGGCGCGTACAAGGAGTAGTCACCTGGGACCTGGTTGTGCCTCTGTTGGCTTGCTAAGCTCTTAGGGCTGCCCCTCCCTGCAGGGTTAGAATATTTGCACCCATTTCCCTGAGAGCCAAGCCAAGTAGAAGTCATGACCCACCATGGTATGAGAAGGGCTAATAGTGACAACGAATTGGGACCCAGACTTGGGGACGGCCTTCTCCCATTGCCCACAGCCCGAGGTTGCCCCTGAACCCGTAAAAAAGGGAAGGCAACGCTGAGGGGGAAACAGGGATGCTGCCCAACCAGAAAGGGGAAGTGACTTTCCAGGATCACTAGCCCCAGGGGGGCAGGGGGAGCTCAGCAGAGGCCAGAAAGGGAGGACCCCACTCCTCCGTGGGTGGGGCTGAGGAGCGCCGAGAGGTTGGCACGGCTGGAGGGCAGGGAGATCCCTTTCCGTGACAGCGGAGGCTCACGGAAGCTGGAGTGGGCGGTGGGGCAGGCGCCCTGGGGTCCGGAACCGGCTGCTGTGACCGCTGCCCTCCCCGCCCCCTCCTCCCAGCTGCTCCGCGGTGACGTCCGGCGGGGCGGGGACGGGAAAGGGAGCCTGCCCCTTTAAGCGGCGGGCGGCCCTCGCCCCGGTGCGCGTCGCTGCGGAATGCGGGCTGGTGATGTCGCCGCGCCGGGTCGGTGCGCCCCCGCGGCCGGACCCTGCACGCACCGCCCTCGGACCCTGGACAGAGACCGCGGCGGGAG
>PJEM01020517.1:0-13322 GCA_004023845.1 Helogale parvula
TCTATATAGAGTCCTTTTTAAACTCCATATGGCTCAAAACTTAATCTACGCTCTTAATATCAATAAAGAGTTCTCTAATGTTAGACTCCTTATGGCTCAAAGCTTAATTTACATTTTTGACTCTGACTTTGCCTATATTTATGGGAGGGTGTTCGTAGCTAACCAAAAACAAGTACAACAGACTCTGTAATTGCCCCTTGTTTTTAAGTCTTGATATAATATAATACAGTGACACAAAGACAACAAAGGGTAGCATTCATTCACACACACACACACCAAAGGCTATTATTCTTTTTTCGCAGAGGTTATAGAGAAAAGGACTGAGAAAAACACTTAGATAACTTCACTCCCTGTGCTCTGAGATTACCGATGAATTCCCCAGCCACGGACCCAGCTTGAGATATCCTTGCTTGAGCTGGCCTCTAAATTTTCTCCCGGCATCTGAACCAGGCGAGAATCTGCCTGGCTGGCCGGCAATAAATCCCAGCCACGGACCCAGCGCGAGATATCTTCGCGTGAGCTGGCCTCTAAATTTTCTCCCGGCACTGAACCAGGGGCGAATCCGCCTGGCTGGCCGCTTATATTTACCGATTGGCGGTCTTTACTGAATCCCTACACAGCTCAGAGTCGCGCGTTGTGTTGCCAATAGTCTAAACCAGAAAGCCTGGTCCCGGGAATGGCGCGCTTGGTCCCTAACCGCCGCCCGGGGAAACGGTTGCAGAACAAAAAACCGCTGGTCAAGTTGTTTTACTTGGGAGACTAAAAGTCGCTGGACTGGGAAACGGAAGTCCGTCCCTCATACGCTCCGTTCCAGGCCATAGCGGCACGGGACTTGCCTTTACTCTAGGTTAGGGCAGCAGGCACCATGGCGTGTCAGATCGCCAGGCCCCGGGGCGCCCATCCCGGCTCTGGGAGCGCATTTTTGTGGGTCCTTCACCTCAGGTCATGTTGGGCGCCATTATGTCGAGGCCCGCCTCAGCTGTGACACGGGTTCTTCTCCTGAGGGAAGGAAAGAAAAAAGGGAGAAAGGGGATGTACAGAGAAATAAAACACAACACTCACAGTTTCTGGTTATGCGGAGAGAGAGAGAGCGTTTATTAAGAGAACTGTTTCTTATACACCATTCTCAGGGCAGAAAGAACAAAGCATTTGACTTTACGTCAGAATACCAGGTAAAAGAAATGCCCCGATCTGCCTTCAGCAATGCTGGGAGGCGGAGAATTAACACTGAATAATGACTGTCGCCACATCTCCAGCTTCCAGATGCAAATCTTGTTTACTGGCTCACTCTGCTGAGTGAATAATCCTTGCTTTGAGGCAGACAGGAACATGGTGGTCCCCGACACTTTTTCAGCATTAAACCAGCCCCACAAGAAATCCTAAGGGGGATTCTATGAGGGAAATGTTGCAAGGAATACAAAGTACCAGAGACACCACTATAAGCATGAAGTCAAGAGAGAACACAATGACTCTAAACCCATATTTTTCAATAATAAAACTGAATGTAAACGGACTAAATGCTTCAGTCAAAGGATATAGGATAGCAGAATTCATCAGAAAACAGGATCCATCTATTTGCTGACTACAAGAGACTCATTTTATTATTTTTTTAAATTTTTAATGTTTTTTAAATTTATTTTTGAGACAGAGGATGAACGGGGAGGGAGAGAGAGAGGAAGACAAAGAATTGGAAGCAGGTTCCAGGTACTGAGCTGTCAGTACAGAGCCCGACTCGGGGCTTGACCCCACGAACGTGAGTCCATGACCTGAGCTGAAATCGGAAGCTTAACCGACTGACCACCCAGGCGCCCCTACAGGAGACTTATTTTCGACCTGAGGACATCTTCAGATGTAAAGTGAGGGGGTGGAGAAATATCTGTCATGCTACTGGAAGTCAAAAGAAAAATAGAGGAGACATTCTTATATCAGACAAACTGGTCTTTAAAGTTAAGGCAGTAACGAGAGATGAAGAAGGGCATTATATAATAATTACAGGGCCAATTCATTGGGAAGAGCTAAGAATTATGAATGTCTGTGCACTGAATTCAGAAGCACCCAAATATATAAAATAATTAATCACAGACATAGACAATCTTATTGATAAGAATGTGCTAATTGCAGGGGATTTTAATACTCCTTTTACAGCAATGAATAAATCAACCTAGACAGAAAAAAAATACTTAAAAAATGGACCTGAACAACACATTGGACCAGATGGATCTGACAGATATATTTAGAGCTCTACATCCTGAGGTTAGGGAATTCACATTCTTCTCAAGTGCACATGGTACATTCTCCAAGATAGATCACATACTGTGTCATAAAGCTACCCTCAATAAGTATAAAATAATTGAGTTCATACGATGCACACTTTCAGATCACAATGCAATGAAATTAGAAAACAATCACAAGAAAAAGTCTGGAAAACCTTAAAAAACATAGAGGTTAAAAAACCCCTGCTAAAGAGTGAATGGACTAATCAGGCAATTAGAGAAGAAGTTTTTTAAAAATATGGAAACAAATGAAAATGAAAATACAACAATCCAAACTTTGGGATGCAGTAAAGACATTCCTAAGAGGAAAGTACTTTGCAATCCAGGCCTATTTCAAGAAACTAGAAAAAGTGCAAAAACAAAATCTAGCAGAGCACCTAAAGGAACTAGAAGCAGAGCAGCAAAAGCACTCTAAACCCAGCAGAAGAAGAGAGATAACAAAGATCAGGGCAGAAAGAAACAATATAGAATTAAAAAACAACAACAGTTGAACAGATCAATTAAACCAACAGTTGGATTTTTGAAAAAATAAACAAAATTGATAAACCTCTAGCCAGGTTTCTCAAGAAGAAAAGAAGGAGCAACCAAATAGACAAAATCACATGTGAATGTGGATTTATTACACACAATCGTTCAGAAATATAAGCAATTGTCAGGGAATACTATGAAAAATTATATGCCAAAAAAAACCCTGGACAACCCAGAAGAAATGGACAAATTCCTAAATGCACACGCACTGCCAAATTTCAAACGGGAAGAGATAAAAAACCTGAACAGACACATAACCAGTGAAGAAATTGAAACAGTTATCAAAAATCTCCCAACAAATAAGAGCCCTGGGCCAGAGGGCTTCCCTGGGGGAATTCTACCAGATATTTAAAGCAGAATTTATACCCATTTTTCTCAAGCTATTCCTAAAATTATAAATAAAAGGAAAACTTACAGACTCATTCTATGAAGTCAGCCTCACTTTGATTTCCAAACCAGACAGAGACCCAGCAAAAAAAGAGAACTATAGGCCAATATCCCTGATGCATACAAATGCAATAATCCTCCACAAGATACTAAAAACTGGAATTCAACAGCATGTAAATAGAATTATCCACATCTTCAAGTCTGATTTTCTGCGGTTACAAGGCTGGTTCAATATTTGCAAATCAATCAATGTGATACATCACATTAACAAAACAAAATATAAAAACCATATGATCTTGTTTATAGATGCAGAAAAAGCATTTGACAAAATACAACAACCTTTCTTAATAGAGACCCTAGAGTCAGTCAAAATAGAAGGAACTTACTTAAACATCATAAAAACAGTTTATGAAAAGCCCACAGCTAATATCATCCTCAATGGGGAAATACTGAGAGCTTTCCCCCTGAAATCATGAACATGACAGAATGTCCAATATGAATGCTATTGCTTAACATAGTGATGGAAGTTCTAGCATCAGCAATCAGACAACAAAAGGAAATAAAAGGCATCAGAACTGGTAAAGATGAAGTAAAACTTTCACTATTCCCAGATGATATGATACTCTATATGGAAAACCCGACTGACTCCACTAGAATACTTCTAGAACTGATCCATGAATTCAGCAAAGTCGCAGGGTAGAAAATCAATGTACAGAAATCAGTTGCATTTTTATACACCAATAATGAAGCAACAGAAAGAGAATTCAAGAAACTGATCCCATTCACAATTGCACAAGAAAACCATAAAATACCTAGAAATAAATCTAACCAAAGATATAAAAGATCCATATGCTGAAAACTCTAGAAACTCCTGAAGGAAGTTGAAGAAGACACACAAAAATGGAAAAACATTCCGTGCTCAGGGATTGGAAGAATAAAACTTGTTAAAATGTCAATACTACCCAAAGTAATCTACACATTCAATGTAATCCCAATCAAAATTGCACCAGCATTCTTCTCAAAGCTAGAACAAACTGTCCTAAAATTCATATGGAAACACAAAAGACTCTGAAAGTCTATATAATATTGAGGAAGAAAACCAAAACTGGAAGCATCCAAGACTTGAGTCTCTACTACAAAGATGTAGTCATCAAAACAGTATGGTATTGGCACAAAAACAGACCCATAGAACAATGGAATAGAATAGAGAACCCAGATTTGGACCAACAAATGTATGGGCAACTAATCTTTGACAAAGCAGAAAAGAGTATCCAAAGGAAAAAAGACTGCCTCTTTAACAGATCCTGCTGTGAAAATTGGACAGCAACATGCAGAAGAATGAAACTAGACCACTTTGTTTCACCAAAGTCAAAATGGATGAAGGACCTGAATATGAGACAGGAAACCATCAAAACCCTTGAGGAGAAAGCAGGAAACAACCTCCTTGACGTCAACCGCAGCAATTTTCTACTCGACACATCCCCAAAGGCAAGGGAAATGACAGCAAAAATGAATTATTGGAACCTCATTAAGATAAAAAGCTTCTGCACTTTAAAGGAAACAATCAAGAAACCTAACAGGCAACCGACAGAATGGGAAACGATAGTTGCAAATGACATATCAGATAAAGGGCTAGTATACAAAATCTACAAGGAACTCACCAAACTCAACACCCAAAAAACGAATAATCCAGTGAAGAAATGGGCCTAGACATGAATAGACACTTCTCCAAAGAGGACATCCTGATGGCCAACAGACACATGAAACGATGCTAAGCATCACTCATCATCAAGGAAATACAAATCAAAACCACACTGAGATACCATCTCACACCGGTCAGAGTGGCTAAAATCTACACATCAGAAGACTATAGATGCTGAAGAGGATGTGGAGAAACAGGCACCCTCCTACACTTTTGATGGGAATGTAAACTGTTGCAGCCACACTGAAAATCAATGTGGAGTTTCCTCAAAAAATTAAAATAGAACTCCCTTAGCAATAGCACTGCTGGGGATTTACCCAAGGCATACAGAAGTGCTGATCCGTAGGGGCACATGTACCCCCAATGTTCATAAGAGCCCTTTCAACAGCTGCCAAACCAGGCAAGAGTCTAGATGTCCATCAAATGATGAATGAATCAAGAAGATGTGGTTTATGTATATAATGGAATACTACATAGCAACGAGAAAAAATGAAATCTGGGCATTTGTAACAACGTGAGTGGAACCCGAGAATGTCATGCTAAGTGAAATAAGTCAGGTAGAGAAGACCAGATACTATATGTTTTCGTTCATATGTGAAACAGGAGAAACTTGTCAGAGGACAATGGAGGAGGGGGAGAGGAAATAGTTACGAGAGGGAGGGAGGCAAACCATAACTGATTCTTAAATATGAGAACAAACTAAGGGTTGATGGGGGTGAGGCAGAGACGAAAAGGGGAGATGGGAATGAAGGAGGGCATTTGTTGTGATGAGCACTGGGTGTTATATGGAAACCAACTTGAAAACAAACTATAAATTAAAAAAAAAAGTGGAGTAGGAGAAAAAAAGACTTTGATACGTATTGAGATTAACAATAAAAGACTTTTAAAAAGACAAAAGTCAGGATAGTGCAACAGGGATACCTATTAGTTTCTTTAGCTCTTATAATTGCATTCTTCTATATAGTCTCAGAGGGGATTTATTGAAAGAAACCCACTTGCTTAATGGGCATAGATCAGATCTCCTACCTCTCTCTGTAGAATTAACTTGGTCACACTGCATTAGCTCATCTGGATGAGACTGGCTATATCATCTGATGGTGGGTTCAACCAGACAGGTAGACAGAACTGCAAGAACAAAAGGGTGATTATTTTCTAACTATCTTGACTTCTTCCTCTATTTCTGATATTTTCCACTAGTTGTTGAAAAAATGTCCTCAATTTTTTTATCTGTTTGTAAATAGAAAAACCAAATACTTTTCTCTGAAATATCTTTGCATAACAAATATAAAAATGGGTATTTGCTCTCCATCTACTTGTGGGCAGAAGAAACAATTTTCCTATATGATTGAATAATGCATTTATTTTCCTGAGACTGAAATTTTACAGGAGAGCTACTGATTTTATTTTGAGGGAGCATCATTTCTGGGTTAGAAAGTAGTAGAAACAAATATCTAATTAATATTTATATTGTCTAATAAAACTGACAATGGGGGCTTTAGTATCCAAGTTATCTATTAGGGAAGGAAGATCATGTCCCCCCAAAGTGTGAGACTTTAGTTACAACTTATGGACTCAAATCTGCCAGAGACATTAGTTTTCACTCAGTTTAGTGTGGTGTGTGGTGTTAAGCTGACCAAGAATCTGAATTCTTTAATGTGTAAAAGGAGAAAATAAGATGAAAGGTACTTCATAAGGTTTTGGGAAATGATAAAGCATTATGATAAAGCATTAGAACAATTTGTAGGATGCTGTCAGCTTCAAATAAAGGTTTGCTATTAATCCATCACCACTGTCAATAATTTTATGTGTTAAATATACACTAAGTTGTTTACATGAAATGTAAGGAATTATATTAGAGAATAGTAACAATGAGTAGAGGGCCAGTTGCCATGCATGATACAGCCAGTATTCCCTTGTGTGTCTGGTATCTCATGTGGGCTGTTCAGCGACCCACAATTACAAAAGTGCAGCAGAAATTTCCTCATGCTCCCCCAAGTACCCTTTTGGTCTCCCTACATTCACTCAGCAAGCAGTTCAAGGTCTTCACATTTGTTGCTCACTGTGCTGGTCCTTAATTTACTTTGAGCACAAATACAGACTTTGTCAGCAGGTGTGTTTTGTAGTTTACCAGACTTTTGTTTTTATTTTTCAGAGTGTTCAGATTTAATCTGTCAGTGAGGGTGGGACTTGATAGAAAGACCATATTTTTTGAGGCGATGTGTCAAAAATTTTTGTATATATGTAATAATAAAATAAAAATCATTTTCCATGTTCTAAACAATTTAGCATCCTAGATCTTAGTTTAATTAGTTTTAGAATTATTACAAAACTATAAAATATATTTGAGATTTGGAAATTCTTCCTGAAATATCCAGATATCATAACTGCCTCTGAACACTTCCCAGAAATAAGAGCCAGTATTTCCTTCCTCTTTGAAAGGGTTTTTGAATTTTGACATTTAATATGTCAAAAAGTAAAAAGTTGTAAAGGTTTAAATTTCAGAAGAGAAATGTAAAAGAAGGTATTACTTATTCTCTTAATAAAGGTAAGATACATTTTGTGTTTATTAATTTTATTTACTTTATAGCTCTTTTAGAATTCTGCTGCAAATCACATATCTATTTTTGTTCCTGAACAGACTGACTATGACCTCTATTAATTTTAAATAAGTTTAATTTGCTTGTGATTCATCCTCAGTGTCTGACAGAGAGACTGGGTGTGAGCTGCAAGATAGAGGAAGAAACAGTAAATTGGAGTCAGAAATATCTTAGTGTTGTTCAGTTTTCCTCTTTGCATCTCAGATTCATAAACAATCAATCTCTATGTGCATTAAAGCAAGTAACATTTGGGAAAACAAGTAAAGTCCTCTCTGTTAAATGGTAATGATGTGCTACATCCTATTTTTTGTCCTCTAAAATTTAAAGCAAATAGTAGAAACTTTAAGGAGATTAATTTCAACTTGGAAAAACAAGTACTAGGCACAAATTGAATGTATTTGTACGTAAATCTCCACTTAATCAAGGTTAAAATAAGAAATATATACATATTTTCTTTTTTAAAGTTCTTTTATTTATTTACTTTGAGAGAAAGAAAGAGAGAGAGAGAGGGAGAGAGAAAATCCCCAAGTAGGCTTCATGCTGATAGTGCAGAGCCCAATGAGAGGCTCAAACTCGTGAACCGTGAGATCATGCCCTGAGCTAAAAGCAAGAGTCAGAGACTTAAGTGACTGAACCACTCAGGAGCCCCTATATATTATTTAAAGTTTATATATTTATATAAAACAATTATATTCATATATAATAAGAACGTGTATAATGGATATATGCATATTACACCCACAAGTTATTTACGACTACACAAATGATCAAATCAAATTCTTAAATGCATAGATAGATATTAAATTGGTAACCTAACATAATGGGTCTTATATTATCAAATGATAATAGTAACCTGCATAATTATTACTATAGCTATTAATCGTTTAAACTAGCACTATATACTATATGCTTATTCATCTATAACTGGTAATATTGTATGCACTTTCATCGTTTAGTCCTAACTATATGTAAGATAAAACATTATATTTATCCTCTTTATCTGTATGTAGAGCAGATGGAAGAATAGTGTGTAGAGGATAAGCTGAACTCACAGCCACAGTCTGGCCTCAGGGCCTGGACTCAAACATGCTGCCCCTAGGCTTTCTAAGGGATTGGTCATTGGTGAGGACCATGGCCTGTTTTGTGGGGGTTTGTGGATTACTCCATACAACCACAGTGCCTCACAGCGTTACTCATTCTTATAGGAGAAAGGGAGTGCAAGCATTTCATACAGATTTTCCCCCAAATTGTGTCATAGTTGCTTTTTAAACTGTTCTCCATTGAGGAGGGATATTGTTGACTTATAACATTATATCAACTTTAGTTGTAGAATGTTATGATTGGATATTTCTATGCAGTGAAAAGTGTTAAAATTTTCTTATAAAGAATACACCTTGGAGAGTTTTCAATATCTCAGTTGGATCCTTAGAAAAGAGAGGTTAATGAAATTCTGAGATCTACCACAAAAATCTAGAAGAGTGATATATATGTATAGTACTTGATTCATCTTTTGTGTTTGCGTAGGGCAATACCTAAACAAATTTACATGCTTATTGGTAAAGGATACTGTCAAAAAGTAAACTCATGATGAACAATGCAACCTCACTATATGTTATAAATTCTCTTTACTCACAGTTGCATATTATTAGTTTTCCAGTAATGTTATAGAATTACAGGTAATTTGTAATCTCCAAATCTACAGGACCATGGAATTTCTTTCTGTTAACATAATTGGGTTCTCTCTCTCTCTCTCTCTCTCAACATTCATTTAAGCGGGTCATGTCCCGTGAGTGATCCATTAACCCTAAAGGTTTCTTAGGTTGTCCAAGTGAATTTTCATGGAGAGCACCAGTTGGGTGGCTAACCACACTTGGAGGACAGATTTCATTCTGGTAGGAATTTTCAGTGAATCCAAACACCCAGTTCTCCTGTGTTTGGTCATTTTTGTGGTTTTCCTGATGGCTTTGTCTGGAAACATCATCCTGCTCCTACTGATACATTCTGATGCCCGTCTCCACACCCCTATGTACTTTTTCATCAGCCAGCTATCTCTCATGGACATGATGTACATTTCTGTTACTGTGCCGAAGATGCTCATAGACCAGGTCATGGGCGTAAACAAGATCTCAGCCACAGAATGTGGAATACAGATGTTTCTCTATGTGACACTAGCAGGTTCAGAATTTTTTCTTCTAGCCTCCATGGCCTATGACCGCTATGTGGCCATCTGCCATCCTCTCCATTACCCCATCCTCATGAACCACAGGATGTTTCTCCTCATAGCATCTGGCTGCTGGTTCCTGGGCTCAGTGGATGGCTTCTTGTTCACTCCCATCACCATGACTTTCCCCTTCTGCGGATCTCGGGAGATCCATCATTTCTTCTGCGAGGTCCCAGCTGTATTGAAACTCTCTTGTTCAGATACCTCTGTCTATGAGATATTCATGTACCTGTGCTGTGTCCTCATGCTTCTTATTCCTGTGACAGTAATTTCAGGCTCTTACTATTTTATCCTCCTCACCATCCACAGGATGAATTCAGCAGAAGGCCGGAAGAAGGCCTTTGCCACTTGTTCGTCCCACATGACTGTGGTCATCCTCTTCTATGGGGCTGCCATTTATACTTACATGCTCCCAAAGTCCTACCATACACCTGAAAAAGACATGATGGTATCTGTCTTTTACACCATACTCACTCCTGTGCTCAACCCTTTGATCTATAGTCTAAGAAATAAGGATGTTATGGGAGCTCTGAAGAAAATGCTGAATGTAGAGCCTGTCTTTCAAGAAACTATAAAATAGAAAAACGGTATTGTTTTTTCTTCTCTTTACACATTGTAAGTTCAGAATTTTATGTCAACTGTATTCCTTAGAATTTTATACAATTGTGTCTTATCTCATCTTTATATTTTTTATTTAAAGAATTATCTGCCTGTACTATAAAACTCTTCAAGTTCCTAATTCTTCTCCTTTCAAAATATATTATATAATTACATTATATTGATGTTATATTTATTGAAGTTGATAACTGTATCTGACTCTGTAGAACTTCCATATTTTTAAAAATACATAACTAAAACTTTTAAAGGAAAATATCCTATGAATCTGTCATTTATTTTAAATTGAAGGAAGAAGCAAGGTAATAATGAAAAAGAGGTGAAAAATATTAATAATTGATGAGTGAATATAATGTATGTGAATATGGTTTAAATTTTCTGTAAGTATATAATTATTTCATAGAAACAGTCAAAATATCAGTCTTATTCCCTTTTTTTAAGTTCGTATTTTGTTTGCTGGTTGTAAGTGACAGTATCTTATAAAACACACTCATTTAAATGTGATGAATTATTACTGGGACAATCCTGTTTCTTCTTACCTTGTATTGTCCTTAATTTGCTAGACCAAAATAATGCACACCAAATGTACCTGGTTGAAAACTGAAGGCATCTAGTGGTTGAAAGGCCCATCAAATGGTAGACTTTGCATCCCTACTTGTGTAAGAAACTGTAGGAAAAATATGAACTCAGAATGGAAGCCTTCCTTCCATTTAGAAGAGAGTCCTTCCTTGAAGTGACATTTGAGGCAAGTTTTGAAATATGTAATTAATTAGGAAAGAAGGAAGGAATTAAAAAAAGGAAAAAGAGATAAGAGAGGAGCAATATATCAAATATTCATTCATTTATTTATTAAATATGTATCTTATAATATATTATAGTTCAAAATAACACCTAGATGCGATGAAAATCTGAATACCACATTGTTGCTGCTTTGAAGGAATTTGAACCTGCATAGTTTGATATGTAAGGAAGTGCTATACTGTAAATAATATCCCTTGATGCTCATGTGAAAGCGCACAACTCATAATGACACATCTGTTCTACCTGTGATGCACAAATTTGTTCAAATAAGGAGGACTGATATAAGAATCTGGAAATCATTGTTGAATGTTGCCTCTCTGATGAGTATGGGAGGCTGGGACAGAGGAGGCTTTCTAACGTGCAAGACACCACAGAAAAGGCACAAACGTTTAAGGTTCATATGGTTTGCCGGAGTCCAGCTCCTGCAGGTCCAGGGGTCCCCCGAAGGATGACGGTGCAGCCAAAGAGAAAATGGGAGAGCCTTGCGTTTTCGTTCTGATCCCCAGACAAGCACTCCTGCCCATCTGGCAGGCGTCTCCATCTTGTCTGGTTCTCAAGGTTTATTTATGGCAAAAGGTACAAGGACAAGAAAGAGCAGTAAATGATTTCCAATAGATAAGTTTTACAATTTTAGCCACAGGCACTCATGGTGTCATAGATATTTTTACAAAACCTCAGGTCTAGCCTCAAGGAAGCATCCTTTAACCAAGAGGCAAAGATTATTCTTTAGTAAAGGTCAGCTTTTTATGAGTAAGGGTCATTAGGCCATTTATAACTCTACGAGAAAGTTCCCAGAAAGACAAGTTCTCAGGAGATCTGCTTGCTCTCGTAGTCCCAAAGATGACAGATACATTTTATGCAGTAGTGACTTTCACGAAGGCATTCAGACCCAGAAGGTATTCAGTTATCCTTATTGTTTAGGGGAAAGTTATGTGTTGCATTAGGGTGTATCTAGTTTACTTGCTTATCTTTTCCCTGACCAGGTGCGGTCACTTCTCAGGGACAGGGCGGGGGACAGTCAGCTCCTGACTCTAATTAGCAAAACACTCTGAGGTTTGGTGCTCAAGCAGAAATGAAAGTTTTGAGAGCTATCTGGGGGCAAGAGACCATGCAAACTTGCCATACCCTCACTAGGAATATTCACTCTACTGGTGAGTTCAAATAGCTCCCAACAATGGTTGACAAAGAACACGGAGTAAATATTTATTTTCTTTAAATTAACATTCATTTTTAAAAATTTTTAATAGCTTATTGTCAATTTGGTTTCCATATAACACCCAGTGCTCTTCCCCACAAGTTCCCTCCTCCATTACCACAACCTCCCTTCCTCCACCCCCTCCCCCTTCAACCCTTGGATCCTTTTCAGTATTCAATAGTCTCTCAGGTATTGCATCCCTGTGTCTCCCCAACTCTATTTCCCTCTTCCCCTCCCCAATGTCCTCCATTAGCTTTTTCCTGTTCTCCTGTTAACCTATGAGTGTAAACATATGGTATCTGTCCTTCTCCACCTGACTTATTTTGCTTAGCATGAAACCCTTGAGGTCCATCCACTTTGCTACACATGGCCATATTTCGTTTTTTCTCATTGTATGTAATTCTCCATTGTATATATATATATATACCACATCTTCTTGATCCATTCATCAGGTGATGTATATTTAGGCTCTTTGCATGATTTGGCTAGTGTTGACAGTGCTGCTATGAACATTGGCTTGTTTCTTCAGGTAACCCTTTTAAGGAAAATTGACAGACAAACACACAGGGAACAAAAGCAACCAAACACACTAACAAATCAAACAAACAAGCAAACCAAAAGGGAGGGAGGGGAGGGACAAAACACAACAGAAGAGAAAGGACAGTCCAAAACCATAAAACCAGAAATGCCACCTATAAATAAAAAGCAAAATGGAGGCAGTTCTGATGGAAGAGCATATACAAACAGAGAAATGACAGCGGTGGGGAGAAAGTGAAATTGAACATTGACCAGACAGAGAGACTAAAAGGGTTAATTCAGTGAGAGAAAGAGGAGAATATGGTAGGAGGCAATGAGAAAGAAACAAAGATAATGTTACTCAAAGAGACTATATAGTCTGACATTTCCAGAGAGAGAAAGAAAGGAAGGCAACTACAGAGGTGTAGAATATGCACCAAGAGAATGGATTAAATGTGACTGTTTAGGCAAACCAATGACCAGAGTG
>PJEM01020518.1:0-13326 GCA_004023845.1 Helogale parvula
CACTCTCACCACTGCTGTTTAACATAGTGCTGGAAGTCCTAGCGTCAGCAATCAGACAACAAAAGGAAATAAGAGGCATCAGAATTGGCAAGGAAGAAGTCAAACTTTCACTTTTTGCAGATGACATGATACTCTACATGGAAAACCCAATTGACTCCACCAGAAACCTTCTAGAATTGATCAATGAATTCAGTAAAGTCGCAGGGTACAAAATCAATGTACAAAAATCAGTTGCATTCCTATACACCAAAAACGAAGCAGCCGAAAGAGAAATTAAGAAAATGATCCCATTCACGATTGCACGAAAAACCATCAAATACCTAGGAGTAAACCTAACCAAGGATGTAAAAGACCCATATGATGAAAACTATAGAAAACTTAAGAAAGAGATCGAAGAAGACACCAAGAAATGGAAAAACATTCCCTGTTCATGGATCAGAAGAATAAACATTGTGAAAATGTCATTACTACCCTAAGCCTCTGACTCTTAATTTCAGCTCAGGTCATGATCTCACGAGTTCATGAGATGGAGCCCACAGTAGGGGTCTGTGCTGACAACAAGGTGCCTGCTTGAGATTTTCTCTCTCTCCCTCTCTCTGTGCCCCTTTCCCATGCTTGCTGGATCTCCCTGTCCCACCCAGCTCTCTCCCAGTCTCTCAAAATAAATTTTTTAAAAGGTCAATGTCAATTCAAAGTGTTATTCTCAATGTGTCATTTTTCTTTGACTGATTTAGAGATATTTCTCTTTGTATTCAGTTTTCAGAGACATGCACCTTGGTATCATTTTTTTAATAGCAAAAAAACCTCTCCCACAAATACCTGCCACATCTCTGACTTTCCGTTCCTCTCACCCCTCAATCTCACGGCAGTCATAGATCTTTGCACTTTCTTTTCTAGCGCCCCAAATGCCCTGTGCCATATTCATGATTTTCTATTTTTTATGAAAATGCCACAAACATCCAACCCTCAGTGAGAACCTGACAACTTAAAATGAATTACATATGCTTAAATGGGGAAATAAAGATTTCTTCAATCAAATACACAAAGGAGCCTCATCAAAGGCCAACTGGGGAGCTTAGCCACCCAACCTCAACTCGGGCATGTGGGTTCTAAGTCAAGATTGCCCACCTGATGTCATCCCCTTTAGACACAGCACAGCTCTGCTCTGGACCTGTCCAGACACTAATTCATTTCTATTTTGACTAGAATGAATCCATCACCTAAATCCTATAACTATCTTTTCTTTCTTTTCATTCTTTCTCTATTTTTTTTTTTGTTAGACACCCCATTGATCGTATAGTGTGCAGTATCCTACACTGGAGTGGGTTAAAGAAAACTTGAACTTGTTAGACCACAGCTCAAACCAGGGAATGTGGAACTAGTTGGGCCAAGACAGTGTCACTGCAATCTCCTACCTCAGTCAGGGGTCACTGTCATTATGTACTTCCAGCCACAGGTTAAAAACACTACCATTTTTGCTGAAATAAACTTTATAAAGAAATGTCTGCTGGATAAAAATTTGTATAAAATTTCAATTTAATTTACATTGACATCTTAGTTTAACAAATTTTCATTTAATTGCTCTCAAAACAGTTAAAAACATAATCCTAGTATTTTTAATGTGTATTTTCTTTTTTTAAATGTTTTTTATTTATTTTTGAGAGAAAGAGAGAGACACTGTGAGCAGGGGAGGGTCAGAGAGAGAGAGACACACAGAATCTGAAGCAGGCTCCAGGCTCTGAGCTGTCAGCACAGAGCCCAATGCAGGGCTCGAACCCATGAACTGTGAGATCATGATCTGAGCTGAAGTCTGACACTCAACCGACTAAGCCACCCAGGCACCCCTAATGTGTATTTTCTTAACACTTTATACATATTCAACCTGGTCAGAAACAAGATAAATACAAAATTTTTAGATTCAAGAATTTCTGATATATGAAAAAATAACATAGACTACAGGCAAAAGCTTATAAGTCATTATGTTTATGACAACTTTATTAATACTGGCAGCCACTTGAAAGTATTCAACAAGAAGCAACTGGTAGTTAAAAAAAAACCTTGAAGACACTAATCCAAGAAGATATATACCCATGTGTTTATTGCAGCATTATATATAATAGCCAAAATATGGAAGTAACCCAAGTGTCTGTCTATAGATTATGAGTAGATAAAGAAGAATTTATATATGTGTGTGTGATATATATACATTCATGGGAATATAACTCAGCCACAAAGAATGATATCCTGCCATTTGCAACAAGGTGGCTAAATCTATAGGGTATAATGTTAAGTGAAATAAGTGAGACAGTAAAGACAATTGCCATATTATTTCACTCATATGTGGAATTTAAGACACAAAATAAACCAAGAAAAACGGAACAAACAAAAATAGATTTTTAAATATGAAGAACAAATTGTTGGTTATCAGAGGGGAGACAGGGTGGAGGTGAAATATATAAAGAGGATCAAGAATATACATATCTCATGAGCAATGTACAGAATTGTTCAATCGTTATATTGTAAACATGAAACTAACATAACACTACATGTTAATTATACATCAACTAAAAAAAGACATTGATATTTTGAACTACAGTATTTTCTAAAAAATATATCATTCCAATATTAAATTAGGTATAATATATAAGAAGTATTTTGCATGCCAAAGAAAACTCTGATGATGTAACATTAATAAAAATGTAAGAGAGAAGGGCAAGATGGCAGAGAAGTAGGGAGCTCTGTAAACTTTGCGCACCCACATCTATCAGACTGAGAAGGACTTAAGCAACAATACTCTGATCCACAAGAAACGGACGAAAACACACAGACTCCAGAAAGACGACCACCTCAAAGATGCCTGAGTAGTGAGTGAGAACTGGGGAAATTAAAAAATGGGACAGGCCCCGCAATTGTGGAGCAGTGGGAGCCCCAGCCCAACACAGGGAGAGTGTGCAGAGCCCCTGAGAGACACGAGGAAGAGAAAGAGAGACTGAAAACGCTCATAGAACTGTCTCTAGAGAAGAGAAAAAAAACTCGGCCCAAGACGGACAGAGATATTGTCACCCCATATATAACTGTGGGGTGCAGGGAGAGAAATCTGTCCCATCTAGCTGGCGAATTCTTCTTTGGGCTTGGTGGTAGGGATGCCAATTCCAGATGGTGCCAAGAGAAACAGCTCCCTCCCCCATGCGATCCAGGATAGGAAGCTGCCTCCAGCTGGAGTACATCTCATCTCAGGCAGTAGCATTAAGGTACATGGACTAGGATTTGGAAATGAGGCGGGGCTTGGAAAATACAACTTGGCTTGCCTGCAGCACAGGAGATCAGACTCAAAACAACAGATTGCAATACTTGTTTTGAGCAGAGCTTGGGACTTCACCATTCTTCTCCCTGCAACCACAAAGGCGGGGCCTCAGAGACACCACCAAGACCTATCTACACCAAACCATGCCCATCAGTGCGGGAGAACTGCCTTTTTTTTTCTTGCCATCTGATATATTTTTCCTTTTCTCATTCTTATTTCTTCCCTTGATTGGTTATATGCTTTTAGACTGTCCACTGTCTTTTGTTGTTTCGGTCCCCCGTTTTTTTCTTTTCATTTCTTTCCACTTTTTGTTTGCTTCATTCTTTGATTTGTCTGTGTGGTTGCATGCTTTTGTTCCCTGTGTGTTTGTCTGTCTGTTTTCCATGTCATGGCTACCTCAAGAAACAAGCCAAAGTACACATGGTGGAGAATCCCAATAATCACTGAGTAGGGAAATAAAATAATCAAAACACAACAACAGAAACCAGGAAACCGAGAGACGCCATTAAAGAATACTTCCTGAATAGGCAGGCCCTGGACACTCAATGAGCCTCCATTAATATAGCAATACTCACAGGTGCAGAGTGCATAAAAAGCTTTTAAAACTGACAAGAGACAGAAAGCTACCCAAAATGACAAAACGGAGGAACTTTCCTCTAAAGAAATTCCAGGAAGAAGTCACAGCTACAGAGCTGCTCAAAACAGTTATAAGAAACATAATGGAGCAAGAACTTAGAACAATTGTCATAAAATTAATCACTAGGCTTGAAAAAAGCATAGAAGACATCAGAGAAGCTATTGATACAAAGACTAGGGACCTTCAAAATAGCTGTGAGGAGTTAAAAAATGCTATAAAAGAAGTGCATAATAAAATAGGCACTACCACTGCACAGATTGAAGAGGCAGACAGGGGAATACGTGAGTTGGAAGATACAGTAATAGAAAAAGAGGAAGCCGAGAAAAAAGGGAGAGAAATTGACACAGAAGCATGAAAGGAGAATTCGAGACCTGACTGATACAATGAAATGAAACAATATCCATTTCATAAGAATTCCTGAAGAAGAAAAAATAGAAGAAGGTCCTGAAGGGGTGCTTGATCAAATTATAGCCGAGAACTTCCCAAATCTGGGGAAGGAAATAGCCATTGAAATCCAAGAGGGACAGAGAACCCCTTTAAGACTTAACTTGAATTGATGTTCAACATGATGTATCATAGTGAAACTGGCAAAATATAAAGGTAAAGGGAGAATTCCGAAAGCAGCTAGGGATAAAAGGGCCCTAATATACAGAGGGAAACCTATCAGAGTGGTTACACACTTATCTACTGAAACTTGGCTGGCCAGAAAGAAATTGCAGGAAATCTTCAACGTGATAAACAACAACAACAACAAAAAATGCAGTCAAGAATCCTTTATCTAGGGAGCCTGTCATTAAAAATAGGAGAGATAATGTTGTTCCCAAATAAACAAAAATTGAGAGAATTCATCACCACCAAACCAGTCTTACAAGAAATCTTAAGAGGGACTCTATAAGGAAAATGTTGCAAGGAATACAAGGTACCAGAGGCACCACCACAAGCATGAACCTCACAAAGAACATAATGAATCTAAACACATTTTTTTCAATAATAACACTGAATGTCAATGGACTGAAAGCTCCATTAAACAACACAAAGTAGCAGAATGGATAAAAACCAAAATCCATCTTTTTGCTCTCTACAAGAGACTCATTTTAAACCTGAAGACACCTTCATATTGAAAGTAAGGAGATGGAGAAATATCTATCATGTGACTGGTAGTCAAAAGAACGCTGGAGTAGCCATACTTATATTGATCAAACTGGACTTTAAAGTAAAGGCAGAAACAAAAGATGAAGAAGGGCATTATATACTAATTACAGGGTCTCTCCATCAGGAAGAGCTAACAATTATAAACATCTATGATCCGAATTTGGGAGCAACCAAATACATAAAACAATCACAAACAGAAGCATTCAAATTGAAAAGAATGTGCTAATTGCATGGGATTTTAATACTCCACTTACAGCAATGCATAGATCAACTAGAGAGAAAATCACTAAAGAAACAATGAATCTAAATGACACACTGGAACAGATGGAATTGACAGGTATATTTAGAACTCTGCATCTTGAAGCCAGAAAATTCACCTTTTTCTCAAGTGCGTGTGGCACATTCTCCAAGTTAGATCACATACTGGGGCTGAAAGCATCCCTCCATAAATATAAACAAATTGAGATTATACCATGAACACTTTCAGATCACAATGCTATGAAACTAGAAATCAATCCAGTAAAAGGTCTAGAAAATCGCCAAAAATGTGGAGGTTAAAACCGCTCTACTAAAAAACGATTGGGCCAATTAGACAATACAGAAGAAATTTAAAAATATATGGAAACAAATGAAAACAAAAATACAACAATCCAAACTCACGCAGCAAAGGCAGTCCTAAGAGGAAAGTATATTGCAATCCATGCCCAGCTCAACAATCTAGAAAAAGCAGAAATTCAAAAAATAACAAAGCACATAAAGGAACTAAAAGGGGAACAGCAAGAGCACACCAAACCCACCAGAAGAAGAGAAATAATAAAGATCAGGGCAGAAACAAACAATATAGAATCCAAAATAACAGTTGAACAGATCAATAAAACCAAGAGTTGGTCTTCTGAAGAAATAAACAAAACTGATAAACCTCTAGCCAGGCTCCACAGAAAGAAAAGAGAGAACACCCAAAGAGACAAAATCACGTATGAAAATGGGTCTATTACAGCCAATCCCTCAGATATACAAGCAATCATCAGAGATTACTATGAAAAATTATATGCCGACAAACTAGACAACCTAGAAGAAAAGGAAAATTCCTAAACAGACATGCACTACCAAAATTCAAACGGGAAAAGATAGAAAGGATGAACAGAACAATAACCAGTGAAGAAATAGAATCCATTACCAAAAAACTCTCAATGAATAAGAGCCCAGGGTCAGATGGCTTCCCAGCGGAATTCTACCAGACATTTCAAGCAGAATTAATAACCATTCTTCTCAAGCTATTCTGAAAAATAAAAACAGAAGGAAAACTTCCTAACTCAATCTATGAAGCCAGCATCACTTTGATTCCCAAACTGGACGGAGACCCAACAAAAAAAAGAGAACTACAGGTCAATATCCTTAATGAATACCAAAGAGAAAATACTCAACAAGAAACTACCAAATCGAATCCAGCAACATATAAAAAGAATGATCCATCATGATCAAGTGGGATTCATTCCTAGGTTACAGGGCTGGTTCAGTGTTCACAAACTCATCAGTGTAATACATCACATTAACAAAAGAAAAGATAAAAACCATATGATCCTGTCGATAGATGCAGAAAAAAATACAGCATCCTTTCTTACTAAAAACCCTTGAGAAAGTCAGGATAGAAGGAACTTACTAAAACATCATAAGGGCCATTTATGAAAAGCCCACAGCTAATATCATCCTCAATGGGGAAAAACTGACAGCATTTCCACTGATTTCAGGAACATGACAGGGATATCCACTCTCACCACTGTTGTTTAACCTAGTGCTAGAAATCTTAGCATCAGCAATAAGACAACAACAACAACAAAATCAAAGGCATCAGAATTGGCAAAGATGAAGTCAAACATTCACTTTTCACAGAAGACATGATAATCTACATGGAAAACCCAGCAGACTCCACCAGAAGCCTACAAGAACTCATCGACGAATTCAGCAAAGTCGCAGGGTACAAAATCAACAAACAGGAATCGGTTGCGTTTTTATACACCAATAATGAAGCAACAGAAGGAGAAATCAAGAAACTTATCCCATTCACAATTGCACAAAAAGACCATAAAATACCTAGCAATAAACCTAACCAATGATGTAAAAGACATGTACGATGAAAACTATAGAAATCTTGTGAAAGAAATTGAAGAAGACACAAAGAAATGGAAAACCACTTCGTGCTCATGGATCAGAAGAATGAATATTGTTAAAAGTCATTATTACCCAAAGCAATCTACATATTCAATGCAATACCAGTTAAAATTGCACCAGCATTCTTCTCAAAACTAGAACAGATTATCCTCAAATTTGAATGGAGCCACAAAAGACCCCAAATAGCCAAAGTAATATAGAGGAAAACCAAAACGGGAGGCGTCACAAGCCCACATTTTAGCCTCAAATACAAAGCTGTCATCATCAAAACAGACACATAGAGAGCAATGGAATAGAATAGAGAACACAGAACTGGACTCACAAATGTATGGCCAATTAATCTTTGACAAAGCAGGAAAGAGTATCCAATGGAAAAAAGACAGCCTGTTAAAGAACATATGGTGCTGGGAGAACTGGACAGCAAGATGCAAAAGAATGAAACTAGACCACTTTCTTACACCACACAAAAATAAACTATAAATGGCTAAAGGACCTGAACGTGAAACAGGAAACCATCAAAGCCCTAGATGAGAAAGCAGGAAACAGCCTCTTTGACCTCTACTGCAGCAATTCCCAAAGACAAGGGAATCAAAAGCAAAAGTGAACTATTGATACCTCATCCAGAAAAAAAGCTTCTGCACAGCAATGGAAACAATCATGAAAACTAATAGACAACCGACAGAATGGAAAAGATAGCTGCAAATGACATACCAAATAAGGGGCTAGTACCCAAAATACAAGGAACTCACCAAACTCCACACCTGAAAAATGAACAATCCAGTGAAGAAACTGGCAGAAAACATGAATAGAACCTTCTCCAAAGAGGACATCCAGATGGCCAGCAGACACATGAAACAATGCTCAGGGTCACTCATCATCAGGGAAATACAAATTATAACCACACTGAGATACCATCTCATGCCAATCAGATTGGCAAAAATGAACAAATCAAGGGACTATAGATGCTGCCGAGGATGTGGAGAAATGGGTACCCTCCTACACTGTTGGTGAGAATGTAAACTGGTACAGCTACTCTGGAAAACAGTGTGAAGGTTCCTCAAAAAACTATCAATACAACTCCCCTATGACTCAGCAATAACACTGCTAGGGATTTACCCAAGTGATAGAGAGGGCTGAGGCATAGGAGCACATGTACCCCAATGTTCATAGCGGCACTTTCAACAATAGCCAAATCATGGAAAGAGCCTAAATATTCATCAATGATGAATGGATCAAGAAGATGTGGTTTATATATACAGTGAAATACTATATGGCAATGACAAAGTATGAAATCTGGCCATTTGTAGGAAAGTGGATGGACCTCGGGGGTGTCATGCTAAGCAAAATAAGTCAGGCAGAGAAGGACAGATACCATATGTTTGCACTCATAAGTCTAACAGAAGAATCCTAACAGAGGACAATGGAGAGAGGAAGAGGGGAGAAAGAGTCAGGAAGAGGGAAGGAAGCAAATCATGAGAGACTCTTGAATACTGAAAACAAACTGAGGTACAAAGGAGGGAGGGGAAAGGAAAAAAGGGGATGATGGGCATGGAGGAGGGCACTTGTGGGGAAGAGCACTGGGTGTTATATGGAAACCAACTTGACAATAAATTATAAATTTTAAAAAATATAAGACATAAAAATCATTATATAACAGATCAGTTCATGAAAATATTCATAAACAACAAAATATTTTCCAAAAATTAATGATTATGTGTCTGGGTGTGATTATTGTGATGATTACAATGTTTCCCCTAACTTTTCTTAAATGAACAGATGCTATTAAAATATTAAATATAAAACTTATACTACAAAACAAATGAAATAAAACATAGTGAGTAATGGACTTGTCTTAAAGCGAGGAAAACTGATGTGAAAAACAAAAGAAGAAAGGAAAAGATCAATGATATGACAACGTGGAAATCACTAGGCAATCAGGGTACCTATATTCTGAAGAGTTTTGGCCAGCAACTACTTTCATGAGATTCATTCACTCATCTTACTGTTACTCATTCCTTGAGCAAATATCTAACGAGTCCTAAAATGTGTTACAAACTGCTGTGGGTGCAACAAGTAATGCAGAGAATGCACAGAAGTGCTTTCCTTGCCAAACATATTTACCTGAAGGGATATGGAGATACACAAATAAATAATCAAAGGTGGGATAAAACCAGATCTATATAATAACTGACTATTACCAGCAGGAGCAGACACGTGGTAGAGGAAAATAAAGTATGAAAAGGGCTCAGAGCCACAGAGTGGTAAGAACTCAGCGGGATTACAAGCAAACAGCAACAGATTCATCTATATAGAAAACAAACTGGTGGCTGCCAGAGGGAAGAGGGGTCTGGAGATGGGAGAAACTAGGTGAAGGAGATTAAGATGTACAAACTGACAGTTATAAAATAAATAAGTCACAAGGATGAAAAGAATAGTTTAGCAACTGCCAGAAGAAAATCACATTCAAAGATTCATCTCATGTAATTCTCCAGGCTAGGGTTAGAGAGGTAACTGAATGAGAGAGACACAGAGAGGACCCCTGATCCAGTTCTCAATTTTATGGGGAGAAAGATAACCAAGCCCCAAAGACACTGATATTTAATGACATATTAGAGACCTTGGAAGAAACATGTGCAAAAATCACACTGATACAATTTCACTAGAAACAGCAACACCTGGAGTCTTTGGACTAGCATCTTAGCTGCAGCCATAAACCAGTGCTAAAGCTCACGTCATCCATGGAGAGAATTTCTAATGAAAAGGAATGCCAGCTTCCACATCAATGTAATTTCTGCCTTGAAAACAACACATGAACCACCTGGTCGCTGATCTCTTTGGTCTTCATCCCCATAAATGATGGGATTCAGCATAAGAGGAGCCAGAATGCATATATTGGCCAGCAGGACATGAATGCCAAAAGTGGCAACCAAACTGCTGAGTAAGGGTTCTAAAGATCCCAGGTCCCTAAAAGAGAACAATGAAACAGACATAGGAGCCCCAAGTATTGAGAGCTTTATGGTGAGCATCTCAGGAACAGAAGACAGTGTGGAGAATCAGCACATATGAAATAAAAATTAACATAATATCTATGACCAAGGTTGACAATAGGACAAAAACTCCATACCAGAGGTGTACTCATACAGGAAGCATGGGCCAACACAATATGCTTACACACTGTGTTTGGGAAGATAATACTCTGGCAGAAAGCCAATCTTTTCAGAAGAAATATAGGTAAAATAGTACCATAACTTCTCAGAAAGACAGACACTCTGATTTTCCCAATCAGTACTTGTAGGAATAGTGGTGTATCTCAGCGGGTAGCATATGGCAATGTAGCAGTCAAACACCATCACCAGCAGGATCCCTGACTCAGAGATGAAGGTGATATGGATGAAAAAGAGATGAGGGATGCAGAGACCCAGGGAGATCTCCCCAGCATGGAACCAGAAGATGCCCAAGGCCTGAAGTACTGTGCACGTGCTCCAGCCAGCATGCAGAGGAAGAGGTACATGGGTTCATGGAAGCTGCACTTTGTGAGGATAATGCAGATGAACAGGCTGTTCTCAAGCAGGGCGATGATATAGGAAATGAAGAAGGGACCACACATGCTGGTCCTCAAGACCTGGGATACCCAGCAAATGGAAGACCATGTGGCTAACACCAGTGTGGTTTAAGGTAGGCAAGCCTGGAGCAGACGACCTTCCTATTAACAGAGAGGAAAGTTCAGTTCATTCACAAAGATTGTTTTTGCTGTTGCCAACAGCACTTCACATTTATCTAATTCTATTCCATTCTGAAAGTGCCAGAAACTATGATACTAAAGGTAAATAAGATGATTTGTTCAAGCAAAGGGGGTGGAGGGAGGGAGAGAGAGAGAGAGAGAGAAACAAAAACACACTTAACTACAGAGAAAAACCAAAGGCTGCCAGAAGTGGAGGTAGGTAGGGGGTGGGGAATAGTTGATGGGGATTAGGAGGGCATTTGCTGAGATGAGCACCAGGTGTATCCAGAAGCGCTGGACCACATACTGTGCACCTGAAACTAATATTGCACTGTTTGTTAACTGGAATTTAAGTTATAACTTTTTAAAAAATAAAAAATAAGTTTAAAAAAGATATGGCTTGTTTTCTGAGTAAGGTCCTAACTCCTAAATAAGAGGCTTTTACATACTAAAATTAAATGATGAAGTCAATGTATTAGTTTATACAAGTAAATTTTAATATGGAAACACAATGGAAGTCATTCTCATTGTTTATATTTGTAATGGTTTTAAGAATGGCTTCATATCTGAACTTAGCCTTGAAAATAAAGTAGGATGCCATCAGGTTGTGGAAATATCAAGTAATGAATGGAGTGAAGTCATCTGGGGATTCAAGAGGAAAAGTTTGTGGGCCCACATGATGCCTCTTGCCACAGCTCATTCTTTCCCCTCCGGTTTCACAAAGAGTCGAATCACCAGAGCACCTACCTCAGAGATAGTGGACATTGACAGTGTTTCCCAATTGGCTCATAACTTTCTGAGGTCTGTTTAAGATACGTATGCTCCCACAATCCCAGACACTGAGGCACCGTGTGATTCCTCCACAATGATAAATACTGGGTGGAAGGTATAAAGGGTGATGATGGGAGCCATGAATGAGGCTCTTCTCATGCCAGAAATGTTCACAGTAATCAGGTCTGCTGCCAGGGCGAAATCTTCTCTGGAGGGACTTGAGGCCTCGGGCACACTGAGAGCTAAATTGTGGGTGAAAGACCAAAGTTTTCCCTCTCTCTCCTCCCAGACAGCCCTTTCCATTCTACTGGGACAGTCCATACTTGTGCCTCTGGTCTAGGGGTGTGCTTTTGAAGCAGCTCCTGAAATTTTTTTTTTAAACCCAGCTTTACGGTGCTTGCCAATTCCTTAGGTAAAAAATATTCCTCTGTAGTCAGCTTCAAACTATAAACATGATATCCCTATATACAGATTTGGAAAGAAATATGGCACATACATATCTTAAACAGAGAATTCTCAGACCTCAGAAACACTGACTACAGGCCACTGTCCTGAGGTAGGTGATGACCAGAACCCTCATGCAATCAGTGGGGACAGAATGAGCTTCAGCCCTTCCTACGGTCCCTGTTCGATGCACTTAACTTGCCACAAATGGCCTCATGCTTTCAATCATCTGCCTTAGGCCCCATAAGCCTACAATTCCTGGTCTTCTGCCTGAAATTTCATTTCATAGCAATTAAATTTTCACCTGCATCAAAGGGAGTCCTCAGGGGCTAGAATGGGATGAATTGAACAAAGGCTGAGAAACAGGCATCAGGCAGCAGAGAGTTTATGTATTTGCCTAAAAACTGCCGAGGAAGCTGATATCCAAGGGTCCACAGCTGAGTGCATCTGGGTCAGGTCCTAATGGTTCCTCAGTCTTGTCCACACCAGTTGCTCCTCCAACCATGATTACATGTACACATGTGTTATTTTTAGGAAATGCAATGTTATCACTCTTATGTGAAATATCCCTGTTTCCATTATAATGGAAAGTAGTACGTATTAATTCCATTATCAATCAAAACATATAAGTTGAGGAGGGGGGCCACGATGGTACAACAGCATGGAAGGGTTGTTTGTTTTTTGCATCGTATCCATGAAATACAGCCAGATCAACACTAAACCATCCTGCACACTTAGAAAGCTGATTTGAGGATTAACACATCAGTCTGCACAACCTGATCCACAAAACGCTGGAGGTATTCCACACGGAGAGGTGAAATGAGGGAAAGAGAAGCCGCTGAGGGAAGGGAGCTGTTTTTGCTTGCAGAGAGAAGTGCAAAGGGCAGGGAGAGACAGGAAAAGCACCACCACCACCCTTGCCCCCTGCCGAAAGTAGCTGGAGAGAAAGTGGAAAAGTGGAACAGCCCCAGGCACTGAACAAAAAAGGGAGAAGGAGACAGTTTAAATTCCATTAAGATTCTATAAACAGGGAACACAGAGTCTGAAACCCTGCAGTTACCTGGCAGTGCTCTGGTGAGAAGGGCAAATCCCCAGGAGCAAAGTGAGGTCTGAGAGGTCTGTGGGCCA
>PJEM01020519.1:0-13325 GCA_004023845.1 Helogale parvula
TTGTTCCATTTGGTTGTATCACTCAGGTCTCGAATTCTCCTTTTGTGCTCCTGGATGAATTTCTCTCTCTTTATCTCAGCTTCCTCTTTTGCTATAGCTGTGTCTTCTAATTCACCTATTCTTCTCTCTGCCTCTTCAATCCATGAGGTGACCACCTCCATTTTATTATTCACCTCACTTACAGCCTTTTTTTTAAACTCATCACAGCTATTTTGAAAGTCCCTAGTCATTGTATCAGTAGCTTCTCTGATGCTTTTTCAAGCCCAGCGATTAATTTCATGGCAGTTGTTCTAAATTCTTGTTCAGTTATGTTGCTCTGATCTGTTTTGAGCAGTTCTGTGGCTGTGACTTCTTTCTGGAGTTTCTTTAGAGGAGAGTTCTTTCATTTTGTCATTTTGGCTAGTTTTCTGTCTCTTGTCAGTTTTAAAAGCTCATTGTGCACTGTGCACCTGTTAGTATTGCTCTGTTAAAGGAGGTTTATTGATTGTCCCGGGCCTGTCGTTTCAGGAAATGTTCTTTTAATGGTGTCTCTCAGTTTCTCTTGTTGTGCCATTGATTATTTTATTTTTCTACTCAGCGATATTTGGGACTCTCGACCCTGCGTACTTTTGCTTGTTTCTTAGAGTAGTCCTGAAAAGGAAAACAGACAGACAAAGACACAGGGAACAAAAGGAGGAAAACACACAGACAAATTAAAGAAACAAGCAAATTAAAAGGGGAATGGAAGAAAGAAAAGATAGGATGAGGAAAGGGGAGAAAAGAAAAGAGAAGAAAAAAAATAAAGTGGGGGCAGAGACAACAAGGGACAATGGACAGTCTAAAATTGTATAACAAGCTGAGGGGAGAGATAAGGATGAGGTAAAGGAGAATATTTCTGGGTTGTAAGAGAAAAAAAAGGAGAAAGGAAAAAGGAAAATAAAGAGTAAAAAATAAAAAAGAGTAAAAAAAAATAAAAAAGGCAGCAGCTCCCTCTCGCGGATA
This sequence comes from Helogale parvula, assembly GCA_004023845.1. Lineage (NCBI taxonomy): Eukaryota > Metazoa > Chordata > Mammalia > Carnivora > Herpestidae > Helogale > Helogale parvula. The sequence goes on from PJEM01020519.1 coordinate 982, forward strand.
GGCATGGTTTGGTGTAGGTAGGTCTTGCCTCCACTCTGGGTCCCAAGGGCTGCTCCCTGAGACCCCGTCTTGGTGGTTGTGGGGAGAAGAATGGGGGTGCCCCACTCACTTCTCAAACCAAGCATTGCAACCCACTCTTTTGGGTCCAATCTCCCTGTGCTTTGGGTGAGCCAAGTTGTATTTTCTAAGCCCTGCCTCGCTTTCAAATCCTAGTCCACGCACTTTAACGATACTGCCCAAAATGTATTCCCACAGGCTGGCGGTTTCCTAGCTGGGGATCGAGTAGGGGTAGTAGAGGAGCAATTTCTCCTGGCACCGCCTTGGATTGGGGCGCCGATCCCAAGGAAAATGCATCAGCTTTGGAGGGAGGATTTCTCTCTCTGTGCCCTGCAGTTATAGATGGGATGATAGGATCCCTCTCCTTCCCAGGCTGTGGTTTTTCTCTTCTCTAGAGACAGCTCTATGAGCGTTTTCAGCCTCTCTTTCTTTTCCCCTCATCTGTCTGCAGCTCTACACGCTCTCTGTGGCTCTCCATGCCTCTGGGTCCCAGCCCGTTTTTATCTTCTCCAGTTTGCACTCACTCATGTACCTATGAGTCTGTCTTCATAGTTGACTCTGTGTCTTTTCCTCCCATGCTCTTGCAGATCAGACTATTGTGGCTTCAGTCCTTCTTAGTTTGATGGAAGCAGGTGGTCAAAAATTACAGAGCTCCCTACTTCTCCGCCATCTTGCCTGTTTACCCATCTTAACAATGGGGATAATAATAGTAGCTGTTTCTCAGATCCAATGTGATAACACAAAAATTGGGTGAAGCAGAGTGCTTTGCTTGTAATAATACCCAATATTTATTCTTCATTTCACTGTTTATCCTCTCCTTCCTTTCTCTCTTTCTCTCTTCTTTTGCCTTTCCTACTTTCCCTTCTAGTTTTAATTAATTAATTCATCTATTCTTTCACCTAATAGCAACAGATTAGAGGATCAGTGTATCAGAGCATTTTCCATAATTTTGCAAAATAGAAAAACTTTTTCCCCTAGAAATTCAGTGCTTAGGTGGGATCTAGTATTTGTGCTTTCGTTAACTATTGTGGTACCTAAGAGAAAATCTATAAACCCCCGTGGGATTACTGAACCAAAGTGCATAGTAGATTTCCCCCAGGTATCAGAAACAGGGTTCCTGGGAGGAAATATATGATCTCACTGTTCAGAGAGGATGCTCTGGCTTCAAAGGACCAAAGCTTTTGCATGATGAATTAGCAACATTGGCCTTGCCATTTCTGTCTCCATATTGTGGGTTCATTCCCAAGCCCAGTATGTGCCATTTCACACAAATGATCTTGCTTCAACGTTTTGGGGCTCCATAAGTTTCCATTTTTTTAGTGTAAAACGATACATTTTTTTGCGTTCCTTCAGTCTTTACTCTACAGGCATGTACTATGTACTTAGCACTAGAGGTTAAAGACAGGTGAGACACATTTATCTTAAGGGAGACAAATGAGGGGGAAGCGTGTAGTGTGGTGGGAGAAAGTGGATGCTTCACACTTTTTCTTTTGGAGTGACATTTATGCACTAGTCCACAGAAGTGGTCATTTCCACTCCAGCTGACTCCCTTGGCCAATATCATTCACACTACCAGCAGCTTACTCCCAACAATTTAAAAATCAATAAGTAATAATTATACATTTGTTCTAACATGAATGAAGAGGTATTAGGGTTTCCCTTTGGTTGTTTTTCATGGAACTATCCACTGGCCTCATCTCTGTGTGAGCATGATGCCAACTATAGTACTAATAGGCCAGATAAATACATGGACAAGGAGCTATGTCTCAGGAGCCAGGAAGATCTGAGTTCAAATCCAGTCCCAAAGTGTGTGAATTTGGACAAGCTACTCAATCTAATATATAGAACATGTAGAATGGGATTATATTAAGGGAACTTTGAATGTAGTGAAGAATAAACAAGAAAAGGTGGTTGGGACACAGCCCAGAATTACTGCATAGTAGTTACTCAGTGGAATCCCCTCTTCCTCTCATAATTTTCTACTGTGACAGCCATGCAGGGGATGGTTGTGGCCTTTGTCCTGGGGTATTTCTGCTGCCACCTTTAGGGCAAGGATGGAGTGCTCCCACCTCTCACCAGCCCTTATCTCACTGATGGGTTGGAGGCCTGTAGATTCCTGGAAAAGGCGTGAAGGTAGAGCCAAGAGAAGACACAGAATCGTTTTCTCACCATTACTGTCACACCAACACCACTGTTCAGAGGGCTTGCCTTATGCAGGGCTCTGTAGGTTGCGTCATCAGACTCTCCATCTTTATCTCTGGACATTGAGTGAATTAAATGTGATAAACTTCTCTCAGGAGACCTTTAGCTTGGTCTTGCAAAACCTGTTGAGTCTTGATGTATTGGGACATCTTGATCATTTAAAAATTAAAAATATTTCCTCTGTTCCTCTCTATTACCTCTCTTCATTAAAAATAAAGGTTTGGAGGTGCCTGGGTGGCTCAGTCGGTTAAGCATCTGACTTTGGCCCTGGTTATGATCTCACAGGTTCCTGAGTTGGAGCCTAGTATGGGGCAGGCTCTCTCCTGTCAGCATGGAGCCTGCTTGGGATCCTCTGTCCCCCTGTCTCTCTGCCCTGCCCCTGCTCATGTGCATTCTCTCTCTCTCTGTCTCTCAAAAATAAATAAACATTAAGAAAAATGAAGCAGTGTATCTCTTAAAAGAAAGAAATTCAGTCTCTTAAGTTCGGGGTATAATTTTAGAGAGAGTGTATGTGTGTATGTGTGTGCTAACTTGCTTATTTTGGACTACTGTCTGGGGGGGGGGCTAATATGTAAATTTGGAGTGACTAATCTTGTCTGGCACATATGGTGGCTGTGTCTTGGGTGTGTCAGTGTGATGGGAAAGGTGTATGCAAGTGGCATATGTGTTTGGTGTGAATATATGGAGGGTGTGTGTATATGAATGTAATATTGTTACTGTTATTATCCTGTGGTATACATTGTGTGCCTTGTGTGGGTGAGTGCACCATATGTATAGAGTTGTGATGGACACGTGGGGTTGTAAGTACGAATATATATGTGTGTCCACCATTTTTAAAATCTGTTATTTTGTATCCTCCAGCTGAATTACTCAAATGTTATAGAATTATAGCTCAGAATAGTTTTCATAAACAAAAGCATTTGGCCTCTGTGGTTCAACTGTATGGAAACTGACAACATGCTCTGTCAGGGTGTCTGTTGCTGGAGGTGAGGCTTTGGGGAGAATTCCCACAACTATCTGGAGGCATGTTCCATGACTCACCTTCATGGAGTGAAACACTCCTGAGATCCTATTAGTTCACATTAATCACCAGCCTTTGTTTTTTTGACTTGTTTTTTTCACACCCTAAGAATAGAATCACCAGGATCCCACTTTAGCCCTTAAATTGACTCACAAGCCCCAACTTTCATATTCCCAAGGATAATTAGAGCGTTGGCAGCAATTAGAGATCTTTTCTAAGGCCCCAACCCAGCTTAAACATACTTTCTCAGGAATAATAAGTCACGTTAATTTGAACATCTGCTCTGCTCACACTACCCACACGGCTTCGTATTTGGCCCACCCTGAAATGCTTCATGTATTAGGAGGGAAGGAGTCAATGTGGGATGTTCCTGTAAATCTCCTTAAGGGGGCCTTTGCCCACAGCACACTGTCATGCCTGCCGTGACTGCAGTATATGCTCTGAGTGATGCCCAGTGATGCCCAGTGATTCCCCATTCCCGATGGGATAACGTTCAAAGTCTTAGATATAACAAAAAGTGAGGCTATAACCTTTAGAGACTGTAAGCACTGAAAATATTATAGTATCTACTTCATATGTAATAGACGATGAAAACAATACTAAACTACTTATGATTTTTCCCATGGTCATTTCCTGTGGTTTTGTGTTCGTGATATCAAGTTTTCTGTTTCTCTCTCCTCTGAGTGCTAAAGCATTTGCCGAGACTCTAGCTTGTGTCTGCTTCTCAAATTTTACTGTGCATGTTAATCACATGGGAATCTTATTAAAATACATTGTGTGATTCTATAAGTCTGGAGTGGGGCCTGTGGTGTTTTTATTTTATTTTATTTTAATAAAATTCTATAACTTTAAGTTATGTGTTTACAACTCTTTTCCTTTATCAACTTAAGACATTATTTACTCCCTTTTATGAAATAGAAAAATTTTGTTCATCTGACTACCTCTACCTCTGCTCTTTCTTTCCTCCAGTGTTTGGTAGTTTGGTGGTATTATTATTATTATTATTTTTAATGTTTATTTAATAATTTTGAGAGAGACAATGTGCATGAGTGGAGGAAGGGCAGAGAGGGAGAGAGTTAATTCCAAGCAGGCTCCACACTATCAGTGCAGAGCCCAACATGGGACTCAAACTTTTGAACTGTGAGATCAAGACCTGAGCCCAAGTCAAGATTCAGATGCTTAACTGACTGAACCACCCAGGCGCCCCAGTTTGGTATTATTTTTAGTTTTATTATTATTCCTGTTTCTTACCTTATCTACTTAGTGTCCTGACTCTCCTTTGTGTATAGTAAAAATAACAGCAGCGTCCCAGTCCTTAGTCTTTCTTCTACATCCTGCCTTTCACTTTCTACCTTCTGTCACTTCTAATTTCACTCCCACCTTGTATTTCTAAAATTTCCTAGGTGATCCCAATGCTGCTGTTGCAGCCAAGAAATTGACTATCATATCTTTTCAACTTTGGTCCCCTTCATTGCCCATTACCTACAGGTCCTAACTCAATTTATGGTTGATTTTTATTTTTTAAATTAAATTTAATTTTTTAATAGTTTATTGTCAAATTGGTTTTCATATAACACTCAGTGCTCTTCCCCACAAGTGCCCTCCTCCATGACCACCACCTCCCTCCCGCCCACTTCAGCCCACAGTTCATTTACAGTATTCAATAGTCTCTCATGATTTGGGTCCCTCTCTCTCCCCAACTCTCTTTCCCCCTTCTCCTCCCTATGGTCCTCTGTTAGGTTTCTCCTGTTGGACCTATGAGTGAAAACATATGGTATTTCTCCTCTGCCTGACTTATTTCACTTAGCATGACACCCTTCTTCTCTAATTGCCTGATTAGCCCAATCATTCTTCAGTAGGGTGGATTTTAACCTCCACATTTTTGGAGGTTTTCCAGACTTTTTCCTGTGGTTGATTTCAAGTTTCATAGCATTGTGATCTGGAAGTGTCCATGGCATGATCTCAATTCGTTTATATTTACTGAGGGCTGCTTTATGCCCCAGTATGTGATCTGTCTTGGAGAATGTGTCATGTGCACTCAAGAAGAAGGTGAATTTCCTAACTTCAGGATGCAGAGTTCTAAATATATCTATCAGTTCCATCTGTTCCAATGTGTTGTTCAGGTCCACTGTTTCTTCAGTGATTTTCTGTCTGGTTGATCTATCCATTGCTGTCAGTGGAGTATTAAAGTCCCCTGCAATTAGCATATTTTTATCAATAAGATTGTTTCTGTCTGTGATTAATTGTTTTATGTATTTGGGTGCTCCTGAATTCGGCATATAGATGTTTATAATTGTTAGCTCTTCCTCATGGAGAGACCCTGTAATTATTATATAATGTCCTTCTTCATCTTTTTTTACTGCCTTTACTTTAAAGTCCAGTTTGTCTGATATAAGTATGGCTAGTCTGGCTTTCTTTTGACTTCCAGTCACATGATAGATATTTCTCCATCCTTTTACTTTCAATCTGAAGGTGTCTTCAGGTCTAAAATGAGTCTTTTGTAGACAGCAAATAGATGGATTTTGTTTTTTTATCCATTCTGCTATCCTGTGTCCTTTGGTTGGAGCATTCAGTTCATTTACATTCAGTGCTATTATTGAAAAATATGGGTTTAGAGTCATTGTGTTCTCTGTAGAGTTCATGTTTGTAGTGGTGTCTCTGGTACATTGTATTTCTTGCAACATTTCCCTCATAGAGTCCCTCTTAGGGTTTCCTGTAGGGTTGGTTTGGTGGTGATGAATTCTCTCAATTTTTGTTTATTTGGGAAAACCTTTATCTCTCCTATTTTGAATGACAGGCTTGCTGGATAACGGATTCTTGGCTGCATATATTTTCTGTTCATCACATTGAAGATTTCCTGCCATTCCTTCCTGGCCTGCCAAGTTTCAGTAGATAGGTCTGTAACCACTCTGATAGGTTTCTCTTTGTATGTTAGGGCCCTATTATCCCTAGCTGCTTTCAGAACTCTCTCTTTATCCTTATATTTTGCCAGTTTCACTATGATATGTCGTGCTGAAGGTCGGTTTATGTTACGTCTTAAGGGGTTTCTTTGTGCCTCTTGAATTTGAATGTCTATTTCTTTCCACAAATTTGGGAAATTCTCAGTTATAATTTGATCAAGCACCTCTACAGGACCATTTTCTCTTTCTTCTTCTTCTTCTTCTTCTTCTTCTTCTTCTTCTTCTTCTTCTTCTTCTTCAGGAATTCCTATGATACGGATATTCTTCTGTGTGATTGTATTACTCAAGTCTCGACTTCTCCTTTTGTGCTTCTGGATCAATTTCTCTCTCTTTTTCTCGGCTTCCTCTTTTGCTATAACTGTGTCTTCTAATTCACCTATTCTTCTCCCTGCCTCTTCAATCTATGAGGTGGCCACCTCCATTTTATTATTCACTTCATGTATAGCCTTTTTTTTAGCTCGTCACAGCTATTTTGAAAGTCCCTAGTCATTGTATCAGTAGCTTATCTGATGCTTTTTCAAGCCCAGCGATTAATTTCATGGCAATTGTTCTAAATTCTTGTTCAGTTATGTTGCTCTGATCTGTTTTGAGCAGTTCTGTGGCCTGTGACTTCTTTCTGGAGTTTCTTTAGAGGAGAGATCTTTCGTTTTGTCATTTTGGCTAGCTCTCTGTCTCTTGTCAGTTTTAAAAGGTCATTGTGCACTGTGCACCTGTTAGTATTGCTCTGCTAAAGGAGGCTTATTGGCTGTCCAGGGCTGGTCGTTTCAAGAAATGTTCTTTTAATGGTGTCTCTCAGTTTCTCTTGTTGTGCCATTGATTATTTTCTTTCCCTACTCAGCGATATTTGGGACTCTCCACCATGCGTACTTTGGCTTGTTTCTTGGGATGTAGCCCTGAAAAGGAAAACAGACAGACAAAGACACAGGGAACAAAAGCAGGAAAACACACAGACAAATTAAACAAATAAACAAATTAAAAGGGGAATGGAAGAAAAGAAAAGGAAGGGAGAGGAAATAGGAGAAAAGAAGAGAAGAAAAAAATAAAGGGGAGGCAGAGACAACAAAGGACAATGGAGAGTCTAACAGCATATAACAAGCCGAGGGGAGAGATGAGGATGAGGTAAAGGAGAATGTATCTGGATGGCAAGAGGAAAAAAAAAAAAAGGAGAAAAGAAAAAAGAAAATAAAGAGAAAAAAATTTAAAAAAGTGTAAAAAATAAATACAAAAAAGCAGCAGCTCCCTCTCGCAGATAGACGTGGTTTGGTGTACTTGGGTCTCAGGGGCTACTCTCTGAGGCCCCTCCTTGGTGACTGCAGAGAGTAAAATGGTGGTGCCCTAAGCTCTGCAGGCCACTCTTAAGAGTCGGATCTCCTTGTGCCTCGGGCAAGCCAAGCCTTATTTTCCAGCCCCGCCTTGCTTCAAAATCCTAGCCCATGCACTTTTATGCTACCACAGATGAGATGTACTTGCTTTGGTGGCCGGCTTCTTAGACGGATCTCGTAGGGGGAGGGAGCTGTTTCTCTTGGTGCCAACCTGGATTGGTGCTGCTGCTGCTGGAGGCGAGGTGAACTCCGGCGTGCCGCTGCCTGCCTCCCAGCTGGCGTTGCGCAGGAGGAGGGGGCTGTTTTTTTCCAGTGCCATCCTGTGTCAGCGCTGATGCAGCAGAGCACCAGGAAGAATTTGCCAGCTATGGGCTGGGTTTCTCTCCTAGAGCCCAGAAGTTATATATGGGGTGAGAGTTTTTCTCTCCGTCCTGGGTTAAGTTCTTTATCTTTTCTCTAGAGACATTACTATCAGCGTGTTCAGTTTCTCTTTCTCTTCCCTTTGTCTCTAAGGGGCTCTGCGTGCTTGCCCCATGTTGGAGGGGGGGTTCCAACCTCCCCTGCCCCTCTCGGGCTGGCCCGTTTTCCAGTCTCCCCAGTTCAGACTCACTCACTCAGGCATCTTTGAGGTTGTCTTCTTTCTGGAGTCTGCATTTTCTCCTTCCGCTCTTGCAGATAAGAGTAATGTCCTCAGTTTGATAGATGTGGGCGGACGAAGTTTACAAGGCTCTCTACTTCTTCGCCATCTTGCTTCCCTCCTCTCTTGGTTGATCTTTAAAAATTTTTTTTAATTAATTAATTTTTTTTTTGAGAGAGTGCATGAGCAGGGGAGGGGCAGAGACAGAAAGGGAGAGAGAGAATCCCAAGCAGGCTCTGTGATCTCAGCACAAAGCCCAGTGCAGGGCTCAAACTCAAACCATGAGATCATGACCTGAATCGAATGCTTAACTGACTGAGCCACCCAGGAACCCCTCCTTGAAAAATCAGGAGTGTTAGAACATGTTAGCTGTCCTACAGGACTAGAGGCCTATCACATGGGTAGGAATTAATATGTGTGTGTGTGTGGGGGGGGCAAAATGAACAAACCTAAAGTTTTGAAATAATAGATTTATATTCTAGCTCATGAGGAGAGCTCTTAAATGTTCAGCAGTATTCAGTAATGGAAAAGGCAGCCTGTCTTGAGTAGTAATAAGCTCCCCATCTCTGGAGGTACCCAAGCAGTCTGATTAACTGCTTATTAGGAGCACCTGTCCTGGGATTAGAGCACTGGAATAGTGATATGATTCCCAAATGTAGCACTGGATCATATGACTCCACTAGACATGTGTCCCTGAAGGATATATATATTTTTTTACTTCACAGTTTTTGGGAAGTGAGAAGAGGGAGGGAGTCAAGAAATTTACCTGGCAAGTAATTTGAAACATTTTATAATACCAAAGTAAATACAGATTTATTATGGAACAAAATATAGAATTTGAATATGTTGAAAAAGTTATTTTTACATTTATTTTTGAGAGACAGAGAGAGATAGAGCACCAGTAGGGGAGAGGCAGAGAGAGAATGAGACACAGAATCTGAGCTGTCAGCACAGAGCCCAACATGGGGCTCAAACTCACAAACCATGATATCAAGACCTGAGTCAAAGTCAGACACTTAACTGACTGATCCACCCAGCCACCCCATTTGGATACATTGTTAAGATGAAAGAAAAACTTCAACCAATTTTGAATTTGAGATAAGCTTATTCTAGCTATGTCCTCATGTATTTTAGATTCTTTCCTTCTGCAAAGCTGTAAGGATGCCTTAGTTAAAAACAATTGGGGAGAAAAAGGTCAAACTGGATCAGTGGTTCCCAAACCTGGCTAAGACTTTCCCAAAAGTCTTGGACCTTACACCTGAAAATTTTTACTCTCCAGAGGCTCAGGAATCTGTATTTTATAAACATTCTCAGCTGGGTTTGGCGAGTCACGAACTGTGGGAATTTATGAATGAGAGAATTCATTTGTTTTTATAATGGTGCATTTAGTCGGGGTAGTCAATATCAGCTACTGCAACATATACCCCCACATGCCTTAACGCACTAAGGCTTCTTTCTTACTCTCTGTCCAGTGTGGGAGAGTAGAAGCAGGACAGATGGGCATCTCTGTCCCATGCAGGCTGTAGGGGACCCAGGCTTACTCTCGTGGTTCTACAGATTCCTAAACTTCCTCTGAATCCTAGGCATTTATTTTCTAGGGAACAAGAGAGAATGAGAGTATGAAGTATCACATGGAATGGTTAAAAAAAATTTTTTTTTTAATGTCTTTTGTTTCTTTTTGAGAGACAGAGAGAGACAGTGTGAGCAGGGAAGGGTCCGAGAGAGAGAGGGAGACACAGAATACCAAGCAGGCTCCAGGGTCTGAGCTAGCTGTCAGCACAGAGCCTGACGCGGGGCTCCAACCCACAAACCGTGAGATCATGACCTGAGCCGAAGCCGGACGCTTAACCGACTGAGCCACCCAGGCGCCCCTCACATGGAAGGCTTTTAGCAGTGGTGTGCTGGATCTGGCTTATACTGGCTTGTGAGAGCCCAGATTTTTAGGAATATTTTGAGTTGGCTTTTAAATATGACCATTATTCAAAATCAAATTATATGCACTTACAGTTAAACTAATTTATATTAAAAATAAAACTCATCATTTCCTAATTATATATTATTACATTTTGCTATTTGTGCTCTTGAGGTTATTTATATTTATTATATTTGTGTGGTAGAAATACTATATAATATATCTTTCCAACTCCATGTTTAGTGATGTTGTGTTGGTCCTTGGAAATTAGGTATGCGGGAATATTTATATCACAGAAATTGGCAAATGCTACAAACCAGGACTTCCCCGCCACCCTCCCTAATAGGTGGTCATTCAGTATTTATCAACATGATACTGGCTTCAGGGGTCTAGGTCTGGAAGTGGAAAATATCACTTGAACATGTATTCCACTGGCCAGAACTCAGTCATGTAGCTTTTCCTAGATGTGTGGGTCCAAGGAGTCTAGTTTAGTTGTGTTACGAAGACCATGGATATTGGTAGGTATTTACAGCCTTGTTAAGAAAGAATACTTAGCCATTGGAATTACTACTTTCTAGGACATTTCTGTGAACAAATTATAAATAAATATATATAATGCATTTATGTATATAGTCACCTATGAAAACTCATGAATCCCTGTACAAAACTAGAATTAGGGGTTGTCTTGTGAAGAAAAGCAGATGATAATGCTGAATTTTAATATGCAAATATTCTATTTCAATTATCATGTACATTGCCACCCTAAACTTCTCCCCTTTCTCAAGACATGCAATTCTATATTGACCTTATATTTGTGAATTGGGGTATATTATGTCAATGAGAGCATCTGCCTCAGAGTATAAGCATACTGAAACATTCGCCTTTTGCTCTGATTGACTTTGAAAGTTCTACTGATTAGACATAGATATTTAAAAACTGTAATTTCTAAAAAGGAAGACATCAAATATGAGTTTTATAATTAATTCTCAAGTAACTCATCCATCAAAATGCTAGGAATCCCCACATGGTAGTAAAACTTATGATCAAACTGACCTGAGTGTCAGAGAATTTGAATATGTAATATTTAGTTACCTAATATGGATTGTGGGAGTCTGGGTGGCTCAGTTGGTTAAGTGTCAGATTTTTGGTTTTGGCTCCAGTCATGATCTCACGGTTCATGACACTGAGCCCTGCGTTCCCTGCGTCAGGCTGTGTGATGTCAGTACTTGGCATTCTGTCTCTCCCTCTCTACCCCTCCCCCATGAGTGCACATGTGCATGCGTACTCTCTCTCACAAAATAAATAAACTTCAGATACCTGTATGGATTGGGATATTTATGTTGTGTTAATAATTTCCACTTTGCATTTGTATGTTAATTATTTTTTCTTAAGGAAGCTATGCATTTAATTAGAATTTTGTGTGCAGATTATTTTCTCGAACACATTGTCTTTTAAGTATGTCAATTAAGGCACAATGGGGGAAGGTGGGCACCTGGGTGGCTGAATGTTTAACTTTGGCTTAGGTCGTGATCTCACAGGTTCCTGAGTTGGAGCCCTGCATCAGGCAGGCTCACTGCTGTCAGCTTGGAACCCACTTCAGATCCTCTGTCCTCCTCCCTCTCTGCGCCTCCCCTGCTCAAGCCTGTTCTCTAAAAAATAAATAAACATTAAAAAAAGGAACAATGGGTTCTTATTCTCTTTAATTTCTTTATTTTTCAGTTTGCTAATTTTCACTTTTATTTCTTTCCATTCATTTCCTGTATTTTTATTCTGCTACTTTTTTATTATTTTTATTTTTTTAAGTTTACTTATTTTTGAGAGGGAGAGTGTGAGACATTGTGCACGAGAGTGGGGAAGGGGTAGAGAGAGAATCCCAAGTAGGCTTCATGCTGCCAGCAGAAAAACCTGTCATGGGGCTGCACCCCACCAACCATGAGATCATGACCTGAGTCAAAATCAAGAGTTGGAGGCTTAACCAGCTGTGCTGGCCAGGCACCCCTAAAACTTATTCACATCTTTACTCAAATACTTAGTTTGTTAATTTTTAATCTTTCAATTTTATTATGTCCATTTATTTATTTTTTTATAATAGTTTATTGTCAAATTAGTTTCCATATAACACCCAGTGCTTCTCCCCCCAAGTGCCCCCCACCATGACCATCACCCCCTCCCCACCCTCCCCCTTCAGTCCATGGTTTGTCTCCAATATTCAGTAGTCTCCCTTGATCTGTGT
>PJEM01020520.1:0-13339 GCA_004023845.1 Helogale parvula
CTTTAATTTATTTTTGAGAGACAGAGAGAGACAGCACAAGCAGGGGAGGGTCAGAGAGAGAGGGAGACACAGAATCTGAAGCAGGCTCCAGGCTCTGAGCTAGCTGTCAGCACAGAGCCCGACGCGGGGCTCGAACCCACGAACCATGAGATCATGACCTGAGCTGAAGCCAGATGCTTAACTGACTGAGCCACCCAGGCGCCCCTTAGTTGCTTTTGTGTTTAACTTTTATGTTTAGAATTAAGTGAATATAGCTATATGCTTATCTTTACAAGTGTATTGGATCCTTTCATGTTACTAACTAGCAATTTTTCATTTCAGCTTGAAGAATTCCTTCAGCATTTACTGTAAAGCAAGTCTAGTAATGATGACACCCTCAACTTATGTTTGTTAGGGAATGTCTTTCTCTCACCTTCATTTTTAAACTTTAAAAAAAATTTATTTTAGAGAGAAGGAGAGTATGTGAGTGGGGGAGAGGGGCAGAAGGGGGAGAGAGAGAGAGAGAGAGAGAGAGAGAGAGAGCGAGAGAGAGAGAGAGAATCCCAAGCTGAGTGTGGATCCTGATGCAGGGCTTGATCCTATGACCCTGGGATCATGACCTGAGATGAAATCTAGAGTCAGACACTCAACTGCCTGAGCCAACCAGGCACCCCTCAGCCTTCATTTCTGAATGATAATTTTGGTGGGTACAATATTCTTGGTTGGTTGTTTGTTTCTTTCAACACTTTGAATATGAATATATCACCCTATTCTCTCCTAGCCTGCAAGGGTTCTACTGGCAGATCTGCTTATGGCTTTGTATGAGAGAGATATTTTTTCTTTTGCTGCTTTTAAAATCCTCTCTTTGTCTTTGATTTTAGACAGTTTTGCTATAATGTGTCTGGGAGAAGATAATTTATTTTATTGATTGATATATTAACATACAATGTTTTATTAGTTTCAGGTATACCACGTAATGATGCAATAGTTCTACATATCACTCAGTGCTCACCACAACAAGTGTAGCTCCCATCTGTCTCCAAACCACATTATTACAATATTAGTGACTGTATTCTTTCTGCTATACTTTTTGTCTCTGTGACTTATTTGTTTTTTGTAAGTGGAAGTTCATACTTTTTAATCCCCTTTTTCTATTTCACCCATCCCATCCCCCCATCTACCTCCTCTCTGGCTACCACCAGTTTATTCTCTGTATTTAAGAGTCTGTTTTTTTGTCTCTTTGTTTGTTTGTTTTTCTTAAATTCCACATGTGAATGAAATCATATGGCTTTTGCCTTTCTCTGTTTGATTTATTTCACTTAGCATTATACCCTCTAGGGCTATCCATGTTACAAATAGCAAGATCTCATTCTTTCTTATAGCTGTGGAATATTCCATTATATATATACATATGTATAATGTATATATACACAGACATACAATAATCTGCACATCTTCTTTATCCATTTATCTATTGGTGGACACTTTGGTTGCTTCTGTTTCTTGGCTACTGTAAATAATGCTGCAATAACATAAGGGGTGCCTACCTATATCTTTTTGAATTAGTGTTTGTGTTTTCTCAGCGATGAACTTACTGGATCATATGGTATTTCTAATTTTAATTTTTTTGAGGAAGCCTCTATATTGTTTTCCACAGTAGCTACACCAATTTGCATTCCCATCAGTGGTACCTGAGGGTTCCTTTTCTCCACATGTTATTTCTTGTCTTTTTTATTTTAGCCATTTGAGAGATACGAGGTGATATTTCATTATGGTTTTGATTTGTATTTCCCTGATGATTAATGATATTGAGCATCTTTCCATGTGTCTTTTGGTCATCTGTATGTCTTCTTTAAAAAACATTTAGGTCCTCTGCCCATTTTTAATAGGATTACTTGATTTTTTTGGGTGTTGAGTTGTAGTTATTTATATATTTTGGATATTAACCTCTTATTGAATATCTTATTTGCAAATTTCTTCTGTTCAGTAGGTTGCCTTTTCATTTTGTTAAATAGTTTCCTTCATTGTGCAAAAGTTTTTTATTTTGGTGTAATCCCAAAAGTTTATTTTGCTTTTGTACTGTTTGTATAACTGATGTCATAGAAATTATTGTTGATATTTTTCTGGGAATTTTATTGTTTCCTGTCTCACATTTAGGTTTTTATTTATGTATTTAATTAAGAAAAAAATTTTAATGTTTATTTTTGAGAAAGAGAGAGCGAGAGAGTGAGAGACAAACAGAGATGAGTAGGGGAGAAGCAGAGAGAGAGGGAGACACAGAATCTGAAGCAGGCTTCAGGCTCTGAGCTATCAGCACAGAGCCCAACCTGGGGCTTGAACCCACAAGCCATGAGATCATGACCTGAGCTGAAGTTGGACACTTAACTGACTGAGCCATCCAAGCATCCCTATTTATTTATTTATTTTTAATTTTTACTTTTTAAAAAATTTTTAAAATGTTTATTTTAAGAGAGAAAGAGACAGAGAACAGGGAAGGGACAGAGAGAGAGAGGGAGACATAGAATCTGAAGCAGATTCCAGGCTCTGAGGTGCCATCACAGAGCCCGACGTGGGGCGTGAATCCACAAACCACAAGATCAAGACCTGAGCCGAAGTCAGATGCTTAACTGACTGAGCCACCCAAGCACCCTTTATTTTTACTTTTAAAGAGAGAGAGCACAAGCTGGAGAGAGAGGCAGAGGGAGAAAGAGAATTTTAAACAGGCTCCCTGCTCAGCGCAGAGCCTGATGTGGGGCTCAATCCCAGCACCCTGGGATCATGACCTGAGTGGAAATCAAGAGTGGGACACTCAACTAACTGAGCCACCCAGGTGTCCCCACATTTAGGCTTTTAATCTATTTTCAGCATATTTTTGTGTATGGTGTAAGACAGGTCCAGTTTTCATTTTTTTACATATAGTTGTTCGGTTTTCCCAGCATCAATTGTTGAGGAGATGGTCTTTTAATCATTGTATATTCTTGGCCTTCTTTGTCGTAAAGTAATTGACCACATAAGTGTGAGTTTATTTCTGGGTGTCTGTTTTTGTGCAGTACTGTACTGTTTCATTTTGTTTCGTTTCTTCCTTTTTTTTTTTCCTTTCCTTTTTCCTTTCTTCTACTCTCCTCTTCTCTCCTTTCCTGTCCTGCCCTTTCCTTTCCTCCTTTCCTTTCTTTCCTTCCTTCCTTCCACAGAGAAGACTGCATATTTCTTCTCTGTGCTTTTCTTTCTTTTTCTTTATTTAAAAAATGTCTGTTATTTACTTTTTTTGAGAGAGAGAGAGACAAAGTGTGAGCAGGGGAGGGGCAGAGAGAGAGAGGGAAACACAGAATCTGAAACAGGCTTCAGGCTCTGAGCTGTCAGCACAGAGCTGGATGTGGGGCTTGAATTCTTGAACTGTGAGGTCATGACCAGAGCCAAAGTCAGACACTTAACAGACTGAACCACTCAGGCCACCAGTACTGTACTGTTTTGATGACTACAGCTTTGTAGTATATCTTTTATTTTTTACATATTTTATTTTATTTTTTATAATAGTTTATTGTCAAATTGGTTTCCATATAACACCCAGTGCTTCTCCCCACAAGTGCCCCCCCTCCATGACCATCACCCCCTGCCCCCTCCCCCTTCAGCCCTCAGTTTGTTTTCAGTATTCAGTAGTCTCTCATGATTTGTGTCCCTCTCTCTCCCCAACTCTCTTTCCCCCTTCCCCTTCCTATGGTCCTCTGTTAGGTTTCTCCTGTTAGACCTATGAGTGCTACAATAGCCAAATCATGGAAAGAGCCTAAATGTCCATCACCTGATGAGTGGATCAAGAAGATGTGGTATATAACACAATGGAGTACTACATGGCAATGAGAAAGAATGAAATCTGGCCATTTGTAGCAAAGTGGATGGACCTCGAGGGTGTCATGCTAAGCGAAATAAGTCAGGCAGAGAAGGACGGATACCATATGTTTGCACTCATAGGTTTTTTTATTTTTAAAAGGAAGAATTTTTAAAAGAGGAATTGTGATACCTCTATCTTTGTTCTTCTTTGCAGATCATTTTGAATTGAGATTTTGTGGTGAACTCTTCCCTCATGAATTTGAATTTCCAAATATCTGTCTAGGTTTGGGATGTGTTTAACCATTATTTCTTTAAAGAGCTTTCTGTCCCTTTCTCTCTTTTTTTTATCCTGGGACTCTAATGATGTGTGGATTGTTTGTCTTAATGGTTTCCCATAAGTCTTGTAGACTATATTCATCTCTTTTCATTCTTTTTCCTTTTTGCTCTCTAGATTTCATTTGCTGTCTTTTAGCTCAAAATTCTTTGTTCTGCTTGGTTAAGGCTGCTGTTGAAGCTTTCTGTTGAATTCTTCAGTAATAATTCTTTAGCCACAAAATTTGTTTCATTTTTTCTTATGATCTCTGTTGGATTTCTTTTTCTTGTATTGTTTTTTAAATATCATTCAGTTGTTTCTCTCTGTTCTCTTACAGCTCTCTGAGCATCTTTAGAACAATTATTTTGAATTCTTTTTCAGGTAATTCCTGGATCTCCGTTTCTTTGGGGCTAGTCACTAGAGGTTTACTGTATTTCTCTGCATATTTCCCTGATTCTTCATATCCCTGTAGCCTAGTATAGTTGTCTGAATATTGGAAGAAATAGTCCCTCTTCTGGACTTATGGCCTCACTTCCATAAGGGAAGGCATTTGTCTGTGGGCGGGCACATCTAGAGCATGCTGTGACCCCACTTCTAGTGGTGCAGGGTGCTAACTGCTGGGGTTGTGTAGTTGTACCATATATGGGGTGGGACATGATGTGTCTTTGGCTCAGACCAGTGGGGTTCACAGCGTTGACACTTGTTTTTGGCAAGTACTGCAGGAGGTCTGCCGAGGCTGTAAGTGCTCTTGAAGTCCCCAGCAGTTTGGGCCAGGGCAGGCAGTGGTGGTGGTTGGATCTTGTGGTATGCACACACTTGGGTGTGGGCACCAGCTGCAAGTGCCAGTGAAGTGGTGAGGGCCAATTACAGACACATGTAGTAGTGGGGGCCAGGGCAGGCAGCAAGGGCTGGAGCCAGCTGTGGGCTCACCGGCAACAGCCTGGGCTGTAGGCTCACCGGCAACAGCCTGGGCTGTGGGTGTATCCTCGTCTTAGTCGCATGGTTTCTTCCTCTGGCCGCGTACACTGTAGTGGTGGCTAGTGATAGGCATCAGGCCGGCGGTGTGCAAGTGTATGAAGTGTAGAGAAGCTAGACTTAAGTGTGCATATGACGTTTGGGGTAATGTTCTGGGGTCTATGCTAGTATCTTGTATTTGAATAGCTGCAGAGGCCAGGGTTGTCTGCTGGTGTGGATCAAGGCTGGTGTGGTTCAAGGTCTCTGGCAAGGGTGGGGGTGCATGGAGAGGTGTTGGAGGGAATTGGGAGGGACTCAGATGTCTGAGGTCAGCAAATGTGACTATCTGTGAGGCAAAAGCTGGTGAAATCTATCGGGAGTCTGCTGTGGCTGTTAGTTTCTACAGTGTCAAAAATCTGGGCAAAAAATGAGTCTGCAGATCATGTCACTGAACTGTGAAACGTGACCTGTGACCGTGTGTGGCTGCTATTGGTAGCTTCTGCTTTTCTTCCTTGTTCCTAGCTGATGCTATGCAACTCAGTTCTGCCAGACTGGGCAGGATGAAACTGAAGTGAGACCTTCTTGAAGCGCTCTGAGGCTAGGGAAGCTGATCACTCACCCCCTTTTTCCTTTCCTGGTAAGGAGCACTCTTTCTAGCAGGGAAGAGCCCTCTAGAGCCGAGCCGTGTTTGTTGCCTTGGGTGGTCTGGGATTGGGGTGGGTTGGGTGTGGGAAAGTACCGGCAAAAGGAAGGTGTTTCTTCTCTTCCTGTGTGGTTATTCTCAGGTTTTTTTGTTCCACTGTGTTGTTAAAGTTCCTGAAGTAGACTTTTGAGCTCTCCCAGAGCCGTTTCTGTTCATGGAGAGCTGTTGATCTTTGTGGGGAGACAAAGGCTGAGAATCTCCTATTGCACCCGTTTTGGTAATGTTGAAAAAATTATTCATTTACTTTCTCCCTGATGGAACAAGATATTTCACATCCATCTTGTTTTATACTACTGGTTTTTCTTTTTAATCTAACGCCCAAGGAGAGGTATTACTGATGGGTGGTCTGTGCTTTGCTGTGCCGAAGCTTTTAGTTTGGCATATCCCCCCCTTATTTAGTTTTGCTTTTGTTGCCTTTGCTTTTGTCAGATAACATTACTGTATTATATACTTGAAAGTTGTTAAGGGTGTAGATCACATGAAGGGATGGATGTGTTAACTAACCCTACTGTAGAATTCATTTTGCAATATATATGTGTATCAAATCATCACTTTATACGTCTTAAACTTACATATTTTATGTCAGTAATATCTCCACAAAGCTGGAAAAAAATGACAGATACTGTATGATTTCATTTACATGTGGAATCTAAAGAAGCTGAAATCATAGAGTGAATCATGGTTGCTGAGGGCCAGGAATTAAGGGAAATAGATGTTGGTCAAAGGGTGCAAACTTCCAGTTCTAAGATTAATAAGTTCTGGAGATCTAATGTCCAGCATTGTGAGTATAGTCTAATATTGTCAAATGCTGTACTATATAATTAAAGTTTTCTAAGAGAGTAGATTATAAATGTTCTTATGACAAAAAAAGAAATGGTAATTATATGAGGTTATGGAGGGATTTACTAACTCTATTATAATAATTTCACAGTATATACATATATCAAATTATCACATTGTACACCTTAAACTTACACAAAGTTATATGTCAATTTTATCTCAATAATGCTTGAAGAAAAGTCAGATAAAGGTGACTTATTACATTACTCTATGCTTAGGAGCTTAGACATAGCTTGGTGACATTAATCAGATTTTTAAAATAGTTTTTCACTATTTATTTATTATTTTTAAGAGAGAGAGAAAGCATGTGAGCACAAGTGGAGGAGGGGTAGAGGAGAGGGAGACAGAATCCAAATCAGGCTCCAGGCTCCAAGATGTCAGTGCAGAACCTGATGTGGGGCTTGAACCCACAAACTGTGAGATCAAGCCCTGAGCCAAATTTGGATGCTTGACTGACTGAGCCACCCAGATGCCCTAAGAATTTTTTTAAAAATGCTTATTTATTTTTGAGAGAGAGAGAGTGCCCAATACGAGGAGAGGGTCAGAGGGAGAGGGAGGGAGACAAGATACAAAGTGGGCTGTGCACTGACAGCAGACAGCCCAACGCAGGGCTTGAACTCACAAATTGTGAGGTCATGACCTGAGCTGAAGTTGGACACTCAACCCACTGAGACACACAGGTGCATCAAGATTTTTATTTCATCAGTATTTGTTAGGGAAATATAATATATATGTATGTATGTATGTATGTATGTATATGTATATATATATATATATATATTGTTTTGACAAGTCTTTAATAGTCTTTAAACTTAGTGAGAAATAAGTACAAAATAAATTCAATCTCTATTATATGCATCTTACTGCTGAGTTAGCTGCTTTAAAAGAAAACTTTTTAAAGTTTATTTATTTTTGAAAGAGAGAAGGAGAGAGAGTGTGTGAGCAGGGGAGGGGAGGGACAGAGAGAAAGGAAGAGAGAGGATCCCAAGCACACTCCACACTGTCAGCGAGGAGCTTGATGTGGTGCTCCATCATATGAACAGTGAGAATGTGACCTGAGCTAAAATCAAGAGTCAGACGCTTAACCAAATGAGTCACCGGGGCACCACAGCTTAGCAGCTTTTTGCCAAGAGTATGCTGCACATTTGGTAGTTGAAGGTCAGCTTGGAATTATTCAGGGGGAAACTCTAAAGGGCTGATTCTGAGATATTTCCTTGGAAGGGGAAATATCTTTGAATCATTGGCAGGTTGCCACAACCTATATTTAGTTGCATGGGACTTCCGCAAAAATAATATTCAGCAATAGAGGGACTAGAGACACACATCTTTTCCATTTCTTACCAGCTACCACAAAACTCCATCTTTTTAAAATTCAAATCCTTAATGTTTTTATAGGTTCTAAGGAATCAAACATTTTTAATTTGAAAGAGATTTAATGACAGTTTTGTAGAAAACATCCATAACATCTTTGATAGATAGTTATCCAATATATGTCTGAATATCTCATTCTTTGAAAGATAACCTTTTATATGTGTATGTATGTATTTGCAAGAATTAGTTTATTTTTATTTATGTATTTATTCTTTTAAATATCATTTATCATCAAGTTGGCTAACATACAGTGTATACAGTGTGCTCTTGACTTCGGGAGTAGATTCCCAAGATTCGTTTCATACATACCCCACCCAGTGCTCATCCCAACAAGTGCCCTCCTCAATGATGATCACCCATTTTCCCCTCCCCCCTGCACCCTCCATCCTATCAGCTCTCAGTTTGTTCTCTGTATTTAAGAGTCTCTTATGGTTTGCCTCCCTGTCTCTTTGAAACAATTTTCTCCCTTTACCTTCTGCCATGGTCCTCTGTTAAGTTTCAAATTCCACATATGATTGAAAACATGATATTTTATGGTTTTTTGTGCAATTGTGAATGGGATCAGTCTTTTGATTTCTCCTTCCGTTGCTTCGTTTTTGGTGTAGGTCTAACAGGAGAAACCTAACAGAGGACCATAGGGAGGGGAAGGGGGAAAGAAAGCTGGGGAGAGAGAGGGACACAAACCATGAGAGACTATTGAATACTGAAAACGAGGGCTGAAGGGGAGGGAGAGGGAGGAAGGGGGTGATGGTGATGGAGGAGGGCACTTGTGGGGAAAAGCACTGGGTGTTGTATGGAAACAAATTTGACGATAAACTATTATTTAAAAAAAGAAAACATGATATTTGTCTTTCTCTGACTTATTTCACTTAGCATAACACCCTCCAGTTCCATCCATGCTGCAAATGGCAAGATTTCATTCTTTCTCATTGCCGAATAGTATTTCATTGTATATATAAACCACATTTTTATTATCTATTCTTCATTTGATGGACATTTGGGCTCTTTCCATAATTTGGTTATTGTTGATAACACTGCTATAAACATTGGAGTACATGTGCCTCTATGCATCAGCACTCCTGTATCCTTTGGATAACTTCGTAGTAGTGCTATTGTTGGGTCATTGGGTGTTCTTTTTTTAATTTTTTGTGGAATCTCCACATTTTTCCAGAGCAGCTGCACCAGTTTACATTCTTACCAACAGTACAAGAGGGTTCCCGTTTCTCCGTGTCTTCACCAATATCTGTTGTTTCCTGAGCTGTTAATTTCCTGTGAGAGGTGGTATATCATTGTTTTGTATTTGTATTTCCCTGAAGATGAGTGACATTGAGCATCTTTTCATGTGTCTGCTGGGCATCTGGATATCTTCTTTGGATAAGTGTCTATTCATGTGTTCTGCCATTTCTTCACTGGATTACTTGTTTTTCAGGTGTTGAGTTTGGTAAGTTCTTTATAGATTTTGAATACTAACCCTTTATCCGGTATGCCATTTGCAAATGTCTTCTCAACTCTATTGGTTGTCTTTTAGTTTTGTTGATTGTTTCCTTTGCTGTGCAGATGCTTTTTATCTTGATGAGGTCCCAATAGTTTATTTTTGCTTTTTTTCCCCCTTGCCTTCAGAGATGTGTCAAGTAAGAAGTTGCTGTGGCTGAGGCCAAAGAGGTTGTTGCTTGTTTTCTCCTCTCGAGTTTTGATGTGTTACATTTAGGTCTTTAATCCATTTTGAGTTTATTTTTGTGTATGGTGTAAGAAAATGGTCCAGTTTCATTCTTCTGCATGTTGCTGTCCAATTCTCCCAGCACCATCTGTTAAAGAGGCTGTCTCTTTTCCATGTATACTCTTTCCTGCTTTGTCAAAGTTGGCCATACATTTGTGGGTCCAGTTCTGGGTTCTCTATTGTATTCCATTGGTCTACATGTCTGTTTTTGTGCCAATACCATATTGTCTTGATTATAGCTTTGTAGTAGAGGCTAAAGTCTAGGATTGTAATGCCTCCCACTTTGGTTTACTTTCTCAACATTACTTTGGCTATTCAGGGTCTTTTGTGGCTCCATACAAATTTTAGGATAGTTCTAGTTCTGAGAAGAATGCTAGTGCAATTTTGATTGCGATTGCATTGAATGTGGGGATTGTTTTGGATAGTATTGATATTTTAGCAATATTTATTTTTCCAATCCATGAGCATGGAATGTTTTTCCATTTCTTTTTGTCTTCCTCAATTTCTTTCATCAGTTTTCTATAGTTTGTAGCATACAGATCTTTTACATCTTTGGTTAGGTTTATTCTTAGGTATTTTATGGTTGTTGGTGCAATTGTAAATGCGATCAACTTCTTGAATTCTGTTTCTGTTGCTTCATTATTTGTGTATAGAAATGCAACCAATTTCTGTACATTGATTTTGTATCCCGTAACTTTGCTGAATTCATGTATCAGTTGCAGCAGATTTTGGTAGAGTCTTGGGTAGGGTATCATGCCATCTGTGAAAAGTGAAAGTTTGACTTCTTCTTTGCCAATTTGGACACCTTTTATTTCATTTTGTTTTCTGATTGTTGAGGCTAAGACTTCCAACACTATGTTAAACAACAGTGGTGAGAGTAGACATCCCTGTTGTGTTCCTAATCTCAGGGAGAAAACTAAGAGGATGATATTAGCTGTACACTTTTCATATCTGACTTTTCTGATGTTAAGGTATGTTCCTTATATCCTGACTTTCTTGAGGGTGTTTATTAAGAAAAGATGCTATGTTTTGTCAAATGACTTTTTTGCATCTATTGACAGGATCATATGGTTCTTAGCCTTTCTTCTATTAAAGTGATGTATCACATTGATTGATTTGCAAATATTGAACTAGCCCTGTAGACCAAGAATGAATCCCACCTGATCATGGTGAATAATTTTTAATATACAGTTGAATTAGATTTGCTAGTATCTTATTGAGAATTTTTGCATTCATGTTCCTCAGGGCTATTGGCCTGTAATTCTTCTTTTTAGTGAGTTCTCTCTTTGGTTAGGAATCAAGGCAATGCTGGTTTCATAGAATGAGTCCAGAAGTTTTCCTTCCATTTCTATTTTTTGGAACAGCTTGAGCAGGATAGGTATTAACTCTGCTTTAAATGTCTGGTAGAATTCCCCTGGGAAACCATCTATTCCAGGACTCTTATTAGGAGATTTTTGACAACTGATTCAATTTTCTTTGATGGTATGGACCTGTTCAAATGTTTTATTTCTTCTCCTTTGAGTTTTGGGAGTGTGTGGGTATCTAGGAATTTGTCTATTTTTTCCAGGTTGTCCAGTGTGTTGGCATATTATTTTTCATAGTATTATCTAATAATTGTTTATATTTCTGTGGTGTTGCTTGTGATCGCTCCTCTTTCATTCGTGATTTTATCTATTTGGTTTCTCTCTCTTTTTTTTTTTTTGAGAAGTCTGACTAGGGGTTTATCAATTTTGTTTATTCTTTCAAAAAACCAGCTCTTAGATTCATTGATCTGTTATACTGTTGTTGTTGTTTGGATTCTATATTGTTTATTTCTGCTCTAATCCTTATATTTTTCTTCTTCTTCTGGATTTGGGGCTTCTTTGCTTTCTACTTCTAGTTCCTTTAGGTGTGAGGTTAGGTTTGTATTTGAGGTTTTTATCTTGTTTTTTTTTTTAATAGTTTATTGTCAAGTTGGTTTCCATACAACACCCAGTGCTCTTCCCCACAAGTGCCCTCCTCCATCACCACCACCTCTTTTCCCGCCTCCCCCTTCCCCTTCAACTCTCAGTTCATTTTCAGCATTCAATAGTCTTTCAAGTTTGGCGTCCCTCTCTCTCCCCAACTCTCTTTCCCTCTTCCCCTCCTCCTGGTCCTCCATTAGGTTTCTCCTGTTCTCCTGTTAGACCTATGAGTGCAAACATATGGTTTCTGGCCTTCTCTGTCTGACTTATTTCGCTTGGCATGACACCCTCAAGGTCCATCCACTTTCCTACAAATGGCCATATTTCATTCTTTCTCATTGCCATTTAGTACTCCATTGTGTATATATACACCACATCTTCTCAATCCACTCATCAGGTGATGGACATTAGGCTTTTTCTATGTTTTGGCTATTGTTGACATTGCTGCTATGAACATTGGGGTACATGCGCCCCTATGCATTAGCATTTCTGTATCTCTTGGGTAAATCCCTAGCAGGGCTATTGCTGGGTCATAAGGGAGTTCTATGGATAGTTTTTGAGGAACTTCCACACTGTTTTCCAGAGCGGCGGCACCAGTTTACATTGCCACCAACAGTGTAGGAGGGTGCCCGTCTCTCCACACCCTCGCCAGCATCTATAGTCTTTTGATTTGTTCATTTTAGCCACTCTGACTGGCGTGAGGTGGTATCTCAGTGTGGTTTTGATTTGTGTTTCCCTGATGATGAGTGATGTTGAGCATCAGTTCATGTGCCTGTAGGCCATCTGGATGTCCTCTTTGGAGAAGTGTCTTTTCATGTCTCCTGCTCATTTCTTCATTGGGTTATTTGTTTTGTGGGTGTGAAGTTTGGTGAGTTCCTTGTATATTTTAGATACTAGCCCTTTATCTGATATGTCATTTTCACCTATCTTTTCCCATTCAGTCGGTAGCCTATTAGTTTTCTTGATTGTTTCCTTTGCAGTGCAGAAGCTTTTTATCTTGATGAGGTCCCAATAGTTCATTTTTGCTTTCATTTCCCTTGCCTTCGGGGATGTGTCAAGTAGGAAATTGCTGCGGTGGAGGTCTAGGAGGTTTTTCCCTACTTTCTCCTCGAGGGTTTTGATGGTTTCCTGTCTCACATTCAGGTCGTTCAGCCATTTTGAGTTGATTTTTGTGTATGGTGTAAGAAAGTGGTCTAGTTTCATTCTTCTGCATGTTGCTGTCCAGTTCTCCCAGCACCACCTGCTAAAGAGGCAGTCTTTTTTCCATTGGATACTCTTTCCTGCTTTGTCAAAAGTTAATTGGCCGTACATTTGTGGGTCCAGTTCTGGGTTCTCTATTCTATTCCATTGGTCTATGTGTCTGTTTTTGTGCCAATACCATACTGTCTTGATGATGACAGCTTTGTAGTAGAGGCTAAAGTCTGGGATTGTGATGCCTCCCGTTTTGGTTTTCTTCTTCAATATAACTTTGGCTATTTGGGGTCTTTTGTGGTTTCATACGAATTTGAGGATAGTTTGTTCTACCTTTGAGAAGAATGTTGGTGCAATTTTGATGGGGATTGCATTGAATGTGTAGATTGCTTTGGGTAGTAATGAATGACATTTTCACAATGTTTATTCTTCCGATCCATGAACAGGGAATGTTTTTCCATTTCTTGGTGTCTTCTTCAATCTCTTTCATAAGTTTCCTATAG
>PJEM01020521.1:0-13307 GCA_004023845.1 Helogale parvula
CTGGCCATAACTACAGAGAATTCATGTGGAAAATCCCAGTGGGAAGGCGGCACGTGTTGCGCGTTGCACTTTAATATCCACCTGCCGGGGGTTGGTCGCCTTCGCCGACGGGGCTGTGGGGCTGGAGGGTTTCCCGAGTGGGCGAAGGGGACATTTCCTGGCCACGATGAACACTGTGACTGTTTCTCGTTCTGTAATCTTTGCACGTATCCATGCCAGAGCGAGTCAGACTTCTGTTGTAGGCCAGGGGACGAGGGGAGTGTCCAAAAAACGGGGTGAGTGAGAACGCTGGGGAGTGGTGAAATCTGACCCTCTTCTCCTTCCTCTCACCCTCAGGACTTGAGCAACTTCTACGCTCAGTACAAGTCCATCGAGCCCTACTTGAAGAAGAAGGACGAGTCACAGGAAGGCAAACAGCAGTACCTGCAGTCCATAGAGGACCGAGAGAAACTGGTCATTGTCCCCGAGTTTACTGTCGGGCTGGGAGGAATTGTGCCGCCAAGATGCTTGCCAGGAAGTGGGGCTGGGGGTGGGGGTGGGGTGAAGAGGGGCAGCTTGGGATCGTGCAGACCATTTAGTTAGTGTGTTCTGGGAAGGAACTGCAAGAGCATCTGTCCGAGGGCTGAACACCCACCCTCTCGGGACCAGGCGGGCAGGGGGATCCCACAAGGGCCCACGGTGGCCCCGGGGTCTGCAGCTCGCCCGCCTTGCCTAGAAGGCGCGTCATCACCCCGTTGCAGGATCTTTGTCTTTCTCAAAAGAAGCCCGTATGCAGATTACCAGGTCTTTCCAAGGTGGCTCCGTGGGTGGCTCTTTCCCACTGGGGGCAGATCAAACACGTACTGGCCCCTTGCGGTCCCACTTCGACCACCTGTTTTGCAGGCGGGAGCAAAGACGTTGGTGGCAAAACTGGTACTAGAACCTTGCGGTTCTTTGCTGACACCGAGGGTCCAGGGGTTGCTGGGCGGGGTGGGGAACAGCCCTGTCACTCTTGGAGTTCCAGTATCCAGGCCGTGAGGTCTTTTTTTTTTTTTTTAATGTTTATTTAGTTATTTTTGAGAGAGAAAGCACAAGCAGGGGAGGGGCAGAAGGGGAGTGGTCAGCTCAGAGCCCGACGTGGGGCTCAGACTCATGAATCTAGAGATCATGACCTGAGCCGAAATCGGACACTTAGCCAGCTGAGCCACCCAGGTGCCCCTTGTTGGGTTTTTTGTTTTGTTTTGCTTTTGGGGGGGTTTGTTTTTAGATGACAGAGGTTGTTTATTAAAGGATAAGCCCTGGGGGGCCCAGTCGGTTAAGTGTCCGACTTCGGCTCAGGTCATGATCTTGTAATTCGTGGGTTCAAGCCCTGCATCAGGCTCTGTGCTGACAGCTCGGAGCCTGGAGCCTGCTTCCGATTCTGTGTCTTCTCTCTCTCTGCTCCTCCCCCCGCCCCCAATAAATAAACATTAAAATTTTTTTTAGAAAAACAAAAATTAAAAAAAGTAAAGGATAAGAACATTGCACTTGGACTTGAGAGCCCTGGGTTCTAGTCCAGCAAATGTGTACATTTCAGTTCCAAGATCTTTTTAATGAGTTGGATACGTCTGTACAAGTTTTGCCAAGAAAGCTCACACGCAAGTAGGCGCTTTGCTCATGCACCGACCGCCGACTTGACATTCGGTCGGCTGGAAGCCGGAGTCTCTCTGGCCGGGCTCCCAACTGCCCTTTCCCTCCGCGCAGGACGGGCTGTACGAGTGTATCCTGTGTGCCTGCTGCAGCACCAGCTGCCCCAGCTACTGGTGGAACGGAGACAAGTACCTGGGGCCTGCAGTCCTGATGCAGGTGAGGGGTCCCCTCGTTGCCCTGAGAGTTCAAGCTGAGGCACCCGGAGGCCAAGCGGCCCGTGCCTTGTTGGAACCCAGGGTGCTGGCGGGCGCCCGTCCCGGGCAGGGCAGTGGGCTGCCTGGCCTTCGCCTGGTTTCACTACATCTTCATCCGCAAGACCCCTCATTTCCGTGTGCTGAGGGCCACCCAGGGCAGGGTACGCCTTGCAGATGTGAAAACGCCCTCCCTGCGCAGCTGGCTCTCGCCTACCCCCTAGCCCGCTTGCCCCAGACCGCATCCGTCAGGCGGCCCCCACCTCCCTCTGCAGGCAGTTTGGAGCAAGCAGGGGAGAGAGATTTCATTGAGGGGCAGCCTCCCAGCCGTAAGTTTGGAACTCGTTTCCAGGCTGATGAAAACCCGGAGTCCCGGGTTTAGGGGTTGCTTGGCGAGAAGGCAGGACGGCCTTTCTGGGGACGTCCCCGTGTGTGCACTCACTGCAGGGACCCCGCCTTCGTTCCCATACGGCTGCGCTTTTCAGGTCGGTGGTCAGTGCTTTTCTCAGACGCTCAGGCAGCTCAAGCAACACCAGTTCTCATTTCTCATCTTGCCACAAAAAGGGAAGCTATGTGCTCTGTGACCACTTAGCGGTATTGATTCCCATCCACATAAAGATTGAATGCCGAGGCCCATTCACGGCTGGCATCCGCGCCATCGCTGTGAGGTGCTGGGGAACGGAGCCCCCTCCGCCTCCCTGCCCAGCAGCCTGGGCTCGTGCCTGCCAGGCTCCGAGATGGGCCGGGATCACAAGAGTCTATCAGTGGAACAGATAGCTTAAGCCGTGAGGCTGCTGGGAGACCGTGGGTGGGTGTTGTGAAGGCAGAGAGTCATGTGACACAGTCCCTGCCTTCCCTGACTCCTAATCTGGGCAGGAAGCTAATGAGCACCTTGAAATAACGAGGCGATGCCTGATCACGTGTAATTAAGCACCAGGGTAGCAGGTGCCTTGTGCTTCAGAGTTTGGGGGGAGGGGTCATTAATCAGGAGTTGCAAGGGTGCGGGGGGGGGGGGGCTTTCCTTGAAAGATGGCAAGATTTAAAGATCAGAGACAGGGCCCCTAAGCTGAGAGAATCCCTCCCCCCTGCACCCCTGGGGCTGTGAGCTGTGGCTCAGCTCCTGAGCCCCCCGCCCCCCCAGGCCTATCGCTGGATGATCGACTCCAGAGACGACTTCACCGAGGAGCGCCTGGCCAAGCTGCAGGACCCCTTCTCCCTGTACCGCTGCCACACCATCATGAACTGCACGAGGACCTGCCCCAAGGTACACGGCGCCGGCCACCTGTCCCTGCCGCCAAACAGACCTGGTCCCTCAAGGCGCAGAGGGACCGGAGTCACCGGGGGGCTAGCTGGCACTTAGGTGCAAGGATCAGCCTGGTTTGGGCGCCCTTAGGGGAAAGGTCGCAGGGGCGTGACGGAGCCGGGGCCACCACAGGGACCCACCATCAGGAGTTCCCGTTCCCCCTGACTCCGTAGGGGCCCCGAGAGGAAAGGTGTCAGAGCACAGCCGTGGGGACGGATCCCCTCTCTGTCACCGTGTCACCGTCTCGCAGCATTGCTGCCAGGCTGCTGTGCTCTCGCAGCCAGCCCATTGCTCGCGGGGTCTTTCCCCCCGTGTCCGAGCTGGAGCTCACCCGGCCTCCTCTCCCTGCCTGATGCTCGCTCTCGCCCCATCTTCCGCTGCGGGGCCCACCTAGCACTGACTGCCCTTCGGTCCCGGCAGAGACTCGGGGACGAGAGCTTTGGGGCTGGGCCCGGCTCCTGTGTGTCTCCGAGAGCTCTGACCTCGGGGGCTTCTGGGTGCGCTTCCCTGCGGGCACCTATGTGTCACAGATGGGAGCTGACAGGAACGGAGACAGACGGGGACCCTGTGGGAGTAGACACAGGCCCAGATTGTTTGAGCTGGAAGGGACCCCTTAACAGACTGGGATGCTGAGCCCCAGGCTGGAGTAGGGAGGGCAGCGGCTTGCCAAGCTCACTGTCGGGGCCGCCCCCAGATCATGTGTGCGGACCCGCCAGCCCTGTGGGAAGCGGGGCCGGGCAGGGGCGCCACAGGCGCTCATCCATCCC
This sequence comes from Helogale parvula, assembly GCA_004023845.1. Taxonomy (NCBI): domain Eukaryota; kingdom Metazoa; phylum Chordata; class Mammalia; order Carnivora; family Herpestidae; genus Helogale; species Helogale parvula. Next base: position 3,930 of record PJEM01020521.1, read on the forward strand.
TCACCCCATCTCCGGCCACCCATCCGCCAGCCCATGTTCCCCGCTCTCGTGGGCCTTCCAGAGATTTCCCCCCTACACAAGTGCGTACAAGTCCTGTTCGGTCACGGTCACTGTCTTTTCCCCTTAATTCATTTTGGGGATCAGTCTATTCCATAACAGCCTCGGAAGAGTGTCTTCCCTCCCTTTTTTTCTCTTGAAGATCTTTTTTCTTTTTCTTTTTTCTTTCTCTCCACACACTTCCCCCCTCCACCCCACCCCCACCCCCAGCTGTGGAAGTGCTTTATTGGCTGTGGGATCAAACGTTCAAAAAGTTCTCAGCCGGACGGGGACCAGGCAGTCACAAGGACAGACGCCACCATGAGTGAGGAAAGGTAGACGGCTTAAAGGAAAGCCCGTCATCGGCACGTCTAGGTCCCGGCGCTCCACCGCGGCCCGCGGCTCCGACCGTCCTGTTCCAGGGCTTCCCAGCCGCCTTGGCCTTGGAAGGCGTCATAGTTACTGGGTCCCACCAGAGTGAGGACTGGGGGCCGGGAGTGACTGCAGGGCATCAGGCCCGCTGAGTCCAGTATGGCCAGGGGAGTGCCAGGGTCAGGCGGAGAGCGGGCAGGGGCAGAGGGCATCTGGGCAGGGCCAGCCAGCCAGGCTGGCTTGACCTCAGGCAGAGCGGGCACTTGGCATCCGTGAGAAAGTTGTTAAAAAGTGCCCCCTCCCGGGGCGCCTGGGTGGCTCAGTCAGTTAAGCGTCCACCTCTTAATAATAGGTTGAGGTCACAATCTCACAGTTTGTGAGTTCGAGCCCCATGTCACAGACACTGTTTGGGATTCTCTCTCCCTCCCTCTCTCTCTGGCCCTCTCTCCCCTTCAAAATAAATAAACAAACTTTTTTCAAAGTGCCACCTCCTTCCTCACTCCCTCAGTTTCCTCTGCAGGCTTGTTGGAGCTGCAGATAGTCTGCGGCCCCTGAGACGGCAGAGTCCCTTATCCCTGCCTGGGTCCTGGGTGTTCGAGGTAGCAGACCTGCACTTCCTCAGGGCCTGTGTGACCTATCCCCTGGGCCTCTGTCCACACCCTTTCATTCCAGGGCGGAGTTGTCCTAGGATGACCGGGCTCTCTTCTAACCCCAGTGGAGTCCCCGGCTCCCTGCTGTAGGGGGCCTAGGAGGCCAGCGCTCGCGGGGTTTAACCACCGGGCTTACTGGCCAGTCAGGCCGCTGCTGGGGCTTTGGAAGGGTCCCCAGGGAGAGCCGTGTGTCCACGAGAACGTGTAAGAGACTGAGGGCTGCTGGCTGGCTGGGACGCGGGCTGTGGCCAGGGGACAGCGGTACTCGCCCAGATGTGCGTGCATCTTCAGCACACGGCCCGAGCCCCGGGGGGACTGGAGCAAGCCGGCTGTGGTGGCGCGGAGTCCCTGTGGGTGTCGGTGTCAGGAGAGCCCTGAGCCCCAGCCCCCGCCTCCGCTGTGCCGTGACTCCGTCTGGATGAGGGCCGTGCGGCCCAGGCCCCTGGGCTCTTCATTCAGTCTCGCTTAACCCTTTGGTGTTGATTCTCTTTTCTTTTCTCAAGGGGCTGAATCCAGGCAAAGCTATTGCTGAAATCAAGAAAATGATGGCCACCTATAAGGGGAAGAAGGCGACAGCGTAACTGTCCCCACGCTGACCACAGCTTAAGCAGCCCGGCTGGACGTACTTCATACCCGATTTGAGCCCCTTCAGGGGTCTTGATTTTCCATGGATACAGCGTGTGTAATAAAGATTTTAAGAAATAAATGTTATTCTACTTTATTAACAAAAGGCACGCTTGTTCCGTGTACTTGCTGAGGAGGAATGCACAGGGGCCGGGGGAAGGGTCCTTACCCTTGAAGTGGCCCGGGCTCTGGAGCTGAGCCCCTGGGGTCAGGCGGGGACCCGGGGGACAGGCCTGGCGAACCTGGGGCTGTTCCCTTTGCCCTTCCCCAGCGGGACGCCCTTGGGCAGCTTCCTTCCCCTCCTCCTTTTCACCTCTCCGTCCGCCCATCTGTCCAGCGGGGTCCTGACAGCGCCCATCCTATGCGGCGGGAGCGCGCGAACTCACATTCTTCAGTCCTGGATAAGTCAGTCAGACGCCCTCCAGCACAGAACGTGACCCGGATAGGCTGTGGCCTTGAGTTCCACGGCTGACCTCAGGGGACCTCTCCCGGGAAGCGAGTTCCCAGCACTGCCCCCCCCTTCCCCCCCTACTGCTGACAGGCCGAGGCACTTCTGCCAGACCTTTAGGTCATGACCGAGAGGCGTACAGGAAGGCTTTCCCTTCAAAAGTGCAACATAGAGCCCCAGGCGGCTCAGTCGTTGAGCGGCCGGCTTTGGCTCAGGTCATGATCTCACGGCTCGTGGGGTCACACCCCATGTGTTGGGCTCTGTGCGGACAGCTCAGAGCCTAGAGCCTGCTTTGGATTCTGTGTCCCCCTCTCTCTCTGCCCCTCCCCCACGTGCATGCGCTCTCTCTCCAAAAGAAATAAACATTTTTCAAAAAAGACTTCTTCTTCAGACTTTATAATTTTTAAGTAATCTCTTCACCCACCATGGGGCTCCAACCCCAAGATCGAGAGTCACGTGTCCCACGGACTGAGCCAGCCAGGTGCCCCAAGAATCACTTCTTTTTAAGGCTGAATAATACTCCATTGTGTGCAGACCACGTTTTGCCGGATCCATCTGTCCCTCCGTGGACACCTGGCTGCTTCCACGTTTTAGCTGTCGTGAATAATCGCTTTCTATTCTCGCCCCACAATATATAAGGGCCTCTCTGATGCTGACAAAGATCTGCCTGTGTGTGTGTGAGAGAGAGTGTGTGTGTGAATGTGATTTATCGTCCAGGTTGGGCTCTGGAACCGGCTGGTTCAGTGCTCCATGGGGCAGGTGCACAGGGACTCTCGGCGGCCGCCCGTGCAGGCGGGCCCTCCTGTCACTCAGCAACACTCCAAGGCTGCGCTTCAACTCCCAGCAGTGAGATCATCCAGGAAACAGGCTTCTTGCACTGGGAGGCGGGCGGCTAAGAAAAATGTCTGACTCACCCAGGATGAACCTTTAATGAGCATGGGTGGCTTTGAAAAGGGACAGTTCAGAAGCACTGGTCTAGCCTCCAAGCGTTACTCATTATGAGAGGTGAGGTGCGGGGGGCAAGATGAGCAAGATTTGTTCCTGCCGTCTAGGAGCCAAGGTTGCCAAATAAAATTTAAGTAAAAAAAAAAAAAAAACCAGGGGCGCCTGGGTGGCTCAGTCGGTTGAGCCTCCAACGTCGGCTCAGGTCAGATCTCACGTTCGTGGGTTCAAGGCCCGCGTCGGGCTCCGTGCTGACAGCTAGCTCAGCCTGGAGCCTGCTTCCGGTTCTGTGTCTCCTTCTCTCTCTGCCCCTCCCCCTCTCATGCTCTGTCTCTCTCTCTATCAAAAATAAATAAAACATTTTAAAAGTTTAAAAAAAAAACATTATTAGAAATTGGGAACAGGGTCCTTGCCCTAAAGTATCGCATCTCACCCTTGACCGCCCCGGGGAGACCACACAGGTCCCTGTCCTCAGGTGTGGAAGCCTAAACCCGGAAGTGAGACCGAAGAAACCGCAGGCAGCCCCCATCCCTTCTGTCCCGTTGACACCTGATTCACTTCTGCCCACCTCGGGGAGGTCACATTCCTTGGATTCACGGATAACTTGACTTTGCTTCTAATACCCAGAGCCGCTGAGAAAGAGAAGTTCTTCTCATGAATAACACAATGGCTCAGAAAGACTACTGGTGTGAGGCAATGTCCTGGAAGTCGTCCCTGCACATCTGCCTCGGGACATGTCATATTCGAGGCTGCAGGCCACCCCGCCTCCACGGGGGCCAAATGGAAACACATTGTCAACCGACAGTTGTATTTACTGCTTTTTCGATCTTTCCCTGGACTGCAGGCAACTGCTTCTGTTTTAACAGCTACAAAGACTTGTTCTAATAAAAACTGCAGACCTGAGCAGAGAGACAGTCATCTGTCCTTTATGCTACATCTGTGCCCCGATCGTGTCCGGACGACATGCCTTCATTTGCAAAAGTTAATACTGTGGAATTCTTCCAGTTTCTCTGAGACTGAACTCAGCCATCTCTTCTTACCTGGTCGTTGGGCAACTTGGAACTTCTGTGCCTCTGTTTTCCTATCTATAAAATGGGCATTGACAGCATTCACCTACCAGAATTGTGGTTCAAGCCCCAATGAGAATAAGTGTAAATTCTCACTCCAAAAAAAGTAAATATGCGACGTGATAAATGTGTTAAGGGAATTCTTTATGCCTCAAAAAAGCTGGAAAATCTTTTTAAAATAAATACTTAACATTAATATTCAAAAAGATGGGGTGCCTGGGTGGCTCAGTCGGTGGAGTATCTGACTTCAGCTCAGGTCATGATCTCACGGCTTGTGGGTTCGCGCCCCGTGTCAGGCTCTGTGCTGACAGATCGGAGCCTGGACCCTGCTTCGGATTCTGTGTCTCCCTCTCTCTCTGACCCTCCCCTGCTCATGCTGTCTCTCTCTCAAAAATAAATAAAAAACATAAAATTAAAAAAATAAAACATTAAAAAAAATTTTTAAGATGAATGGGAAAGCATCTAGCGGTAGAGCAGATGCTCCAGAAACAGAATTCAGCTGATTGGTCTCAAAAACCCAGGGCGTGAAAGCCCCGCTCAATGCCACGGGGACTACACAGGCCTTCCGTTCCCGGTCCCTTGAACGTGACAACCCAGGACGTTTCTCACACACCTAGCCAGAGTGAGGACCTCCCTCCCGTTCAGAGGATGATTTTCTGGGCACACCCACCAGTGCACATTTCCCCTGTCACACCGACCACCCGGTGGGGGGACAGAAGGTCACCAACTGACCCAACACCCAAATGCTCTCTGGCCCTTCTCTTTGTCCAGGAGACTGAGACAAATTGCTGAAACCCCACTTCATGTGTCTAGACAGCCATCGTCTTGTCATGGGGTTTGTCGCTAAGTGAGAAAAATCCGCTTTCATTGCAAAAATCTAGTGAAACTGGAGAAATTGAGAAATAAGGCAACGCTCTAGAATAAACCGGTCCAAACTAGTGACTTCTCAGTCCTTTGGCCACTTGGACCACGCATATTTTGTCTTTCTCATGAGTCCGCAAGGGAGCTGCAAGGAGCCTTTCCTGCAAGGAAAGGTCCTGAACCACAGGTGCCTGGAGCCCAGCCCACAAACCACTCAGAGGATCACACGGTGAGAGCCACTTCCCCAGAGGTAACCCCAGCCGGCAGACGCAGGCGGACGGCAGAGCGTTTCACATCCTCTGTGGTTTGGGAGAAAGCTTCCCCTGGCTTCCTGCCCCATCAAGGCCAAGGCGACGGGCAGAGCAGCAGGTGCAGCTCCTCCCCAGACAGGCTCACAGGTGGAGCCTCCTCAAGCCCAAGCAGCCGGAGCAATGGGAATGGGGGAACCAATCTTGCGATACGGTCCCTGAGCCCCCCGCTTTGACGAAGCTTCTAGCCCAGCGCCAGGAGCTAAAGAAAGCAACCGACTTCGACTAAGCACTTGCTTTCTAACTTCACCCTCTGAGCCACGAAAGAGCCACAGGGACGGAAAGTGACTTTTTAAAAGCTCATAGAGCTAGAAAGTGTCTGATGTACATCCCAACCCAGGAGAGATGCCAGAGCCCAGCCCCAACCCCGGTACCACACTGCCTCTTGGCAAGGCCGCCCTGGCAGGCCACTTCTCCAACCCAGCCACTGTGCCTGCTGTTGGGGTCTGGCTCCCTGGGGAGATGGTCCGTCCGACACACTGAGCTAAGCTCTCGGGGGGGGGGGGGGGGGGGGACATGGGGACTGTGAGAAGTCAGCCTGGAAATGCCATCAGCAGACGACACAGCACTTCTCATCTGAACTGAGTGAAGCCAGCCCCACCGCCCCCCCCTCCCCCAGGTTGGGAAGCTGCTCAGCTAGCAGCCTGCCAGCTCAGTAAGTGGCTCCACTGTCCCCCACCTGCTCGGAACTGAAACTGGAAGCATCTTTGATTCCACACTCCTGTTTCTCCACATCCCATCCATCAGCAGGTCCTGCCAACATTTGCCCCTTTAGCAAATGTACGTATTGAGTTCTTGCTATGCACCTGGCACTGTCAAAGCCTTCCCTTCTTTCCCATCTGGAGTCCACCCTACCTCATAAACCCCCATTGAAGTTCTGGCTTCTTCCAGCCCTTTCCATGACAGGTTATTGATGGAGTTTTTCTTCAGCCTGCCTTTGGCTGCTCCCCATGTCTGTTTTACTCACTGTCATGTTCCCAGCTCCTAGAGCAGTGCCTGGGATGCCCTAGATCATATTGGATCGATGACAATGGGCCGGGCCAAACCCGTCCTTGGCCCTAATATGGTCCTTCCCTGATTTGCCCCAGACCCTGGGGTCTCTGATTCACCCTCGCCTTTGGAGGTCTTTAGTCCAGAGACCACCAACCCCAGGGTCAGGGGACACCGAGTCTGCACCTGTCACGATGGGTAGTGGGATAATGCTGCATACAGGTATGAGCCTCCATGCATCCCACCTGCTCAGGTCTCACTACAGTCATGAGGTGAGGCTTCTGGGGTCGGGGTTATACCTCTGCTATTGCTCTGGCATTTAAAAATTTTTTTAATGTTTATTTTTGAGACAGAAAGAGACAGAGCATGAGCAGGGGAGGGGCAGAGAGAGAGGGAGACACAGAATCTGAAGCAGGCTCCAGGCTCCGAGCAGTCAGCACAGAGCCTGATGTGGGGCTCGAACTCATGAACTATGAGATCATGACCTGAGCCAAAGTCGGATGCTTAACCGACTGAGCCACCCAGGCGCCCCTTCTCCGGCATTTTAGAGGCCTCCCGTGCACCACTGCAGCCTCCCCGTGTCCACGCAGATCTCTGGGGGCATATCTGACCGTGTGAGTCTCTGGGCAGGTGTGTGTCTTCCTTCTTTGACATTTACTGAGCTGTGCCAGGTCCCAAGTGTTTTACGTTTTTCCTCACGTGAGCCTCACAACTCTGAAAGCAGGCATTGCTAATGTCATTGCCATCCTGTAGGTTAAAAAAGGAGGCCCAGAGAGTTAAGTGACTTGCCCAAGGTCACCCAACCTGGAAAAGATGGAGGCCAGCTTGACCCAGCATGCCTTGCCCCTAACCAGTAAGCCTGCGGCTGGGGCTGACTGTGTGCAGTGCCTTAGTACGGGTTGGTATATCTGTTTCTGAGCATCACACCACCGCAGTGTACGTGAGTGTCTCTGTGTGTGACTCTGTGTGTGTCTGAGGTTGTTGTGTACCTGTGTGTTGTTGTGCCACAGTTGTCCTGTTTCCCTGAAACAGAGCCCTGCCTCTGTGTGCGCGCCTTCGGGTTGCTGCTCTCTCTCTAAATATCTCACGTCTGCATGTGAATCTGTAGGGGGGAGGTGGGGTGTTGTGCACTTGTGTTTGTGTGTCTGAGGGTTACGGTCTCTGAAAATGTGTCTGTGTGTGTTCATGTGGCCGTCGGAGTCCCTGGCAGTCCCTGTCGGAGTCCCCCCTCCTGCCCTGCTCCCTGTCAATCTGGAGCCGTGGGTCCGCCTCTGCGCGGGCGGCGGAGGCAACTAGGACTACAAGTCCCGGCAGCCCGCGCGCGGGGCGGACGTGGGGCCGCAGTGGGCCGGGCGGGGCTTGGCTGCGCGCACACCCCGACTGCGGCACCTTCCCAGCCACGCCAGCTGCCGGCTCCTGTGCAGGTGCCCCGGGCCACCTCGCGCCACGGGCCTTCTGCCCCCCGTCCCCCCACCTCCTGCCTCGCGCCCCCGCCGCGGGGCATCGCGACGCCCGGGCCCGGGCCACGGGCCGCAGCGCCGGGGCCGGCGATGAGCGCGAGGAGCCGGCATGAGCGCAGGTGAGTGCGCAGCTGGGGCCTCCGGAACCGGGCGCGGTCCTCGGGCCTCCAGTCATCGCGCCTCCTGTAACGCGACACCCCCACCGCAGGCTCGCAGGCCAGGGGAACGACCCCCGGGGGGCATCCCCGCGCCAGTCCCGGGCCCCTCCTGGAGGAGTCGGCGCGGGGCTCTTCCCGGAGAGGCGAGGAGCCCGGGGATGGCGCTGCGCGGGGCCGTCGCCTCCCTGCTTCTTGGCAGCGCTGGGCTCTGTGCACGAGGGTGATTGGCGGCGCGCGGGGAAGGGGCGCGGGGAGATGCCCCGCTACCACTGGGCTCCCTCCTGCAGTGACGGATGTCCTGGACGGGGAAAAGTACGCATGTGTGGGGAAGATGCGTGGACTCCGGGGCCTCTGGGTACTTACTCTTGGGTGAATGAAAAATGAATGAATGGGGTTGGAGACGCCAGGCCGGCGAGTCCCTGGGTCTGAGCATCCTGGACACAAAGACCACTTCTGCCCCAGGCCTCCTGCCCCAGGCCTCCAGAGGAAGCCTGTTAACACCCGGTCCCAGGACCACACCCTGCCTGTTATCCTTCCCAGACCAGGCGTCCCAAGCACACCCTTTTCAGAGTCTAATTTAAGTCCCACCTGCTGGGAAGGGGCCCGGTAGACTGCTCTTCTCTTCTCCGGGAGGGTCTCATCTCTGTGTCAGTCGCTCAGGTCTCGGCAGAGGGCCCACCAAAGTTTGAGCCTCCTCTAGAGTTGCAGAGCCCTCAGTTCTGGTCTCTCCCTCCCCCACCTTCCCCACTCCTCCCCACCCCACCCCACCCCACCCCACCGGACTCCTAGTGCACCGGGGTGAGGAAGAGGAAAGCTGAAGAAAGATACCCTTAACACCAGACCCAGAGATCCGGTTACTGCTAGCAGGCTGCTCCCCGGCCCTCCCCCCCGCCAGCCTGGCAGAGGAGAGGAGCTCTGGCCACTGGCGAAGCACACTTCTAGAGGAGCAGTACTGCTGCCCTGGGCCACTGCCAGGTCACCAGCAGGAAGCCGGGGCTTCCGCAGGAAACAAGAGGTTCTCAGATGGCTTCCACCGCAGCCCCTCCACTCTGGAGTGCTGGCGGCATTCCCCCAGGGCTGCAGAGTCAGGCCAGGTTCAAGTCTAGTCTTGACCGCCCTTATCTCTGTGACTCCGGACATATTAATCAACCTCTCTGTGCCTCATTTTACACGGGATCCAAAAACATTCTTTTTCATGGCGTGGCTGTGAGGATGGAAACTAAGAGAAATGTGTTCATTCAGACCCACTCGTTTCTAGCTTCTGCCCTTTCAAGCTTTCAAGTAGGACTCTGGGGGGAGGGACTCTGAAGCTTTGTTCCTCGGTTTCCCTGATTGTAAAATGAGGTAAGAATCATCCCTCCCTCAGTATTGCCTGAAGTGTGTTTGCTCTGGGCCAGCCTGAGCTGGTGACACCGAAAGAGATCAGACACTGCCCTGATCGTCCTGTGCCTTGCGGGGGGGG
>PJEM01020522.1:0-13324 GCA_004023845.1 Helogale parvula
CTTAACCATCTGAGCCACCCAGGCTCCCTAAGATCTATTCTATTATTAACTTTTAAGTATATGATACAGCATTCTTAACTACAGTCACCATATCACATTAGATCCTCGGAACTTATGCATCTTATATATGGAAGTTTGTATCATTTGACCAACATCTTCCCATTTCCTCTACCTCACATCTTTTCTCAACTACCGTTCTACTCTCTGTTTCTGAATTCAGCTTTTTTAGATTTCACATATAAGTGAGCTCATGCAGTATTTGTCTTTCTCTGACTTACTTAGCATAATGTCCTCGAGGTGCATCCATGTTGTTGAAAATGACAAGATTTCCCCTTTCTTATGGCTAAATAGTATTCCATTGTAAGCATACATTCCATTTTCTTTATCCATTCAGCTATCGGAAGATACTTAGATTATATCCAAGTCTTAGCTTTTTGGGAATAATGCTGCAATTAACATGGGAGTGCAAATATCTCTTCTAGTCGTGATTTAATTTATTTTGGTCATATACCTGGAAGTGGAATTGCTGGATCATATAATAGCTCTATTTTTAATTTTCTGAGGCACCTCTATACCATTTTCCATAGTGGTTGTGAAAATTTATATTCCTACCAACAGTGTTCACAGGTTCCCTTTCTCCACGTCGTCACCAACACTTGTCATCTCTTGTTTTTTTGACAAGACTAACCAAGTGCGAGGTAATATCTCATTGCAGTTTTTATTTGCATTTCCCTGATGTTAGTAATCATCATGTACATGTTGGACATCGATACGTCTTCCTTGGAAACATGTCTATTCAGGTTCTCTGCCTGTGTCTTGATTGGATTAGTTGTTTGCTATTGAGTTATATGAGTTCCTGATATATTTTGATTATTATCCTCTTACAGATAGATGGTTTGCAAATATTCTCTACAGTTCCACAAAATTCTACAAAGCTGCATGGAAGCTTTGTAGTTTGAAGTAATCCCGCTTGTTTCTTTTTGCTTTTGTTCTCATGCTTTTCGTGTCATACTGAAAAGTCATTGCTGAGACCAATGCCAAGGAGCATTTTCCCTGTTTTCTTGGAGTTTTATAGTTTCAGGTCTTAAATTAAGTCTCTAATCCATTTTTAAAAAGTTTTTCATGAATGGCCCAAGTGTCCAATTGCATTCTTTTGCATGTAATTATCCAGTTTTTTCAGAGCCATTTAGTTAAGAAACTGTCCTTTCCCCATTGGTTATTCATGGCTCCTTTATCAAGTAGCAGTTGACTGCATATGTGACCGTTTATTTCTGGCTTTGGCTTCCCAGTTCTATTCTGCCATTGTATGTGTCTTTTTTTGTGCCAGAACCATACTATTTTAATTACTATAGCTTTGTAATATAGCTTGAAATAAGTGTTATTCCTCCAGGTTTGTTCTACTCAAGATTGCTTTGTCTATTCGGGGTCTCCTGTGGTTTCAAATACATTTTAGGATTCATTTTTTTCCTATTTCTATGAAAAACACCATTGGGATTTTGATGGAGATTGTGTGGACTCTATAGATGGCTTTGGTTGTATGGCTATTTTGACAATATTAATCCCTCCAATCCCTGCACACAGTATACCTTCCTCTTTGTCTATTTCTTTCATCCAAATTTTAGAGTTTTCAATGTACAGATCTTTAACCTCCTTGGTTAAATTTATTACAAAATATTTTATTATTTAAATGCTACTGTAAAATGGAACTGTTTTCTCTATTTTTCAGATAGTTTGTTGTTAGTGTAAGAAAATGCAACTGATTTTTGTATGTTGATTTTATATCCTGTAACCTTAAAATTTTGTTTATTGATTCTAACAGTTTTTGGGTATATAGTCTTCAGGATTTTCTATGTGTAAGATCATATCCTCCATAAGAACACAAGATGATTTTACTTCTTTTCTGGTTTGGATGCCTTTTATTTCTTCTTCTTACCTTCTTGCTGTGACATGGGCTTTCACTACTGTGTTGCATAGAAGCAGTTAGAGTGGCACCTTTGTCTTGTTCCTGATCTTAGAGGAAAAGCCAACGACCCTTCACTATTGTGTATGATGTTAACTGTGTGCTCGTCATATATGGTCTTAATTATCTTAAGGTATGTTCCTTCTAAATCCAATTGTTGAGAGTTTTTATCATGATAAGATGTCAAATTTTGTCAATTGCCTTTTTTGTATCTCTGTAAATGATTATGTAATTTTTATCTTTCACATTGTTAGTGTGGTGTCTCATATTTATTAATTTGTTTATTCAAACCACCTTTGCTACTAGAGATAAATCCCACTTGATTGTGACATACAAACCTTTCAATGTACTTACTATTGAATTCAGTTTACTAGTCTTTTGTTGAGAATTTTTGAACATGTATTTATTAGGAATATTGGCTTGTAGTTTTCTTTCCTTGTTGTGTCCTTACCTGACTTTGCTATCAGGGTAATGCCAATCTTGTAAAATAAGTTGGAGAATGTTCCTTTTTCCTCAATATTTTGGAAGAATTTAAGAAAGATTGGTATTCTTTTTTAAATATTTGGTAGAACTCACCAGTGAAACTGTCTGGTCCTTGCCTTTTCTTTGTTGGCAGGTTTTTAGTTACTGATTCAGTCTCCTGACTCAGATTGCGGTCTTGGCATTTAAGGTAGCCATCACCTTCTCCATCTTTACTGACTCTTTTCGGGAAAGAAATACCTCTTTCATTCCTACTTGAGATTCCGAGTCTTTCTCAGTGCTTTTCTATGTGTACGCCTGCTTCATATCTCTTACTCTAATGTTATGGCAGAATCCTGTCCATCTTGTCAAGCCACTCTAAGGGCTGACAGACTCCCTTTCGCCTTCCCTTGGGTGGTGCTGAATGTTCAACTTTGCGGTTTCTTACAGATCCTCAGAGTTGAGCATATTTCTGCACATCACTCATTAGCTGCCTACTAAAGGTTCTAACTTGCTACTGGCGGGAGCACACACAGGGCACTAGCCATGAGGTGAGAATATATGTGGGGTGAGGCACCCAGAGTGCTAGGGATGCTTGTGGGCCAGCTGGAGGATGTGCAGGTGAAGTATCCCCATTGTTTCTGTGTGGGTTTCTTTCTTTTTTTATATATATATATTTGTTTATTTTTGACATAGAGAGAAAGCACAAGCTGGGGAGGGGCAGAGAGAGAGAGGGAGAGAATCCCAAGCAAGCCCCTCGCTACCAGCACAGAGCCCCATGTGGGGCTCAATCTTACAAATCTCAAGGTCATGACCTGAGCTGAGGTCAAGAGTCAAATGATTAACTAACCGAGCTGCCCAGGCACCCTTGTGTGGGTTTTTTAATAGAGTTTGCGACATAGTAGTGTCCATGTCCCTTTAATGTCTTCTAAAGGTCCTACGCTTAGCTCTTCCAGCTGCTCCTTTGCCAACGGGAGTCCTCAAGTGTAGGGAACTGTTTCCTTGACTGTAGCCATTACCATAGTAAGCAAGCCAGTCACCTGGGTGTGGAACTGCATTCTCAAGATGGCTGCCCTCAGTCTTAGTCTGCACCAAAGTTTCATATACAAACTTCTGCATGGACCCCAGAGCTCCCACAAATGTACTTTGTCTATGGATGGACACCACATTATTATCGGTATGGAAAATATTAGTGAGGGACATCTTAGTCATCTTCTGATGTTCCTATTTTGATCATTTTTTAGTTTTTTTGAAGCGAGAGCTTAGATTATTGATTCCAGATCTTTCTTTTGTTCTATTTTAAGTATTTATTGTGATTGATTTCCCTCTGGGCACTGCTTTAGCTGCATTTGACAAATTTTGATATGCCATATTTTCATATTTATTCAGTTCTAAATGTATTTTGATTTCCTTTGGGCTTCCCTTTTATGAAGAGAAATATGGTTTAATTTACAAATATTTAAGAATATTTCTGTCATATTTCTGTTATTGATTTCCAGATTGATTCTATTATGGTCAAAGAATATACTCTTTGATTTAAGTCATTTTTATATTTATTGAAAAGAATGAATATTTTTCTTTTGTTGGATGGTGTGTTCTGAAAATATCTATTAGAGCTTAGAGATTGATCGTATTGTTCAATTCCTTTGTTTTCTTGATGATTTTCTGCCCCATACTTCTAAAAGTTGACAGGGGGGAGTATTGAAATCTCTGGGCATAATTGTATTCCTGTTTCATAATTGTATTTTTAATTCACAATCTATTTCTTTTTTTCTGGTTTTACTCTGTGTCTTTTTAAAGTTCTGATATTTGGTGCATGCAAACATACAAATAGAAGATTTCTGTGTCATTTTTGCTATATTTACTCTTTATCATTATATATCTTTGGTAAATGTGTTACTTTGAAGTCTATATTATCTGATATTAATATAGATGTTACAATTTTATCTATTTTATCTGATATTAATATAGATATTACTACTGCTTTACTCCTGCTTTTAAAAAAATACTTACATGGTGTAATTTTTCTCATCCTTTTACTTCTAATCTACCTATGTCATTAATTTGAAGAATATTTCTTATAGACAGCATCTAGTTTGATTATCTGGTTTTCTTTAATCATTTTTTTTTAGTTTATTTTGAGGGAGAGGGAGGGAGGAAGGGGCAGAGAAAGAATCCCAAGCAGGCTCCTCACTGTGAGTGCAGAGCTCCACGTGAGGCTCGAACTCACGAAACTACAAGATCATGCCCCGAGCTGAAACCAGGAGTCGGATGTTTGACTGAGCCACTCAGGCACCCCGATCATCTATTTTTGACTCGCTTTGCCAATCTCTTATCTTCCATTGGTGTGAATTTACATTACCAATATCTAAAGTAACGATTAATAAGTTTATTTCTGCCATTTTATTATTCATTCTGTTTGTTCACTTTCTTTCCTCTATTTCCCTTCTCTTGCCTTTCTATTGGTAATCTGAACTGTTTTTAGAATCCATTGTTATTTACCTATAGTTTTTAAAAAATATATATGTCATTGCATAGTTTGTTTTTAGTAATTGATGTCATTACCATATTCATATGCAACAGTTCAGTCTACTGCTGTAGACATTTTTCCACCTCAAGATAAGTGTGTAAACTTCATTTGCATTTGGATCCTTCACCCTCCTCACTTTTTAAATGTAAACGCCTTAAGTATTGTCACTACATATTAAGTGTCATGCCTCATGATGCTATAATTTTTGCTTCAGGTGTAAAATGTGATTGTAAAAATTCATAAGAAGGATAGTCCGTTATACTTACCGCTATTTTTACTCACTCCATTGTTTTTCTTTCCTCCGGAAGAATCAGCCTCCTTCTATTTTCATTTATTTTTGTTAGAAGAACTTCCTTTAGCTATTCTAAAAGGTTAGCTCTGCTAGTGACACATTCACTTAGCTTTCCTTAATCTAATATTGTCTTTACTCTCCCTTCCTTATTGAAGAATATTTTTGCTTGTTATAGAATTCATGGTTCAGAGTTCTTTTCTCTCATTAGTTGAAAATATTATGCCACTTCCTTCTGACGTGCATGGTTTTTGAGGAGAAATGTGCTGTCATTAGAATTGTTGCCCGCCTATAGGTAACATTGCATTTTCTCTTTCAAGATGTTTTCTTTGATTTTAGTTTTCAGAAGTTTGATTATGAGTCTTGTCATTTAATGTCTGCTTTCTCCATTAGCTTGAGTTCAATGAAGACGGAGTAGGACTGTCTTGGTCAGTGCCAGATTATTATTAGTTGCTTAATAAGAGATGCTTAATAAGTATGCTCTGAAAAAATGAAAATCCCCAAGTATTTCGGTTTCCATGACAATAAGTAACAGTGATTTTTTAATATAAATTTGCCTCAAAATGTACTCAGGAACAAAACAAATGTTTGATGTACCTCTTAGATTTCTGGTTAATACTAGTACGCATAATTATTTATTATTTCTATTGAGAAATCTTGTAAAACTTTAAAAAACATTTTTTTAAAGTCCTGTCATAGTTCTTTAAAGAAGTGTCTATTTGTATGCTTATTTACTGCATAAAACCATTACATCCATATATTTGGAGTCTTTGCAAAGTAAATTGTTTATTGCAATCAATAAAATTTTTAATGGATTAACCAGCTACAAATAAACACAGTTATGGGCACGATTAGAACACTGCTCTTCTAATAACTTATTAAATATTCTTTACCAACCGACCTGTCTAACTTTCTCATTTTGGTCAGTTTTCAACGATCACCTACGTAATCAGGAGCGCACAAATGACTTTCTGTTTATTGGCAGGCAGGAAATTTTAATATCATAATTGTTTATTCTCAGAAAACTGCCTCTTGAGTAGGAAATCCGTTTTCTTTCATCGTGTTTGATATGTACATCTGGTCTACACAGCACTTGGGCTTTGCCCACAGTCTTCATTATTACAGGTCTGTTTTAGATGATCTACAGTATGTTTCCTGAACAGGTAAAAATTAACTAAAGAGATGCAAGAGTTGCTCCCTAAAATATGAGAAAGTGAACTGATTTCATAACCTGTATGGGCCTCTAATGGGTAAAATTATCTTTATTCTTTCCCGGTTGTAGAAATAAATAATTCATAGAGTTCAGAGTATCTGAGCCATTGTATTCAGTCCTTGTGAATGTTAATTAATCATTTGTAATATTATTCTGTGTTTAACTTAATGAAAACCTAGAAACTAAAGCATTTGAATTCAAAATAACACAAATTCCTTCCTTCATTGCCTTATTTGGGATTGCTTTTGACAGATACAATTATATAATTCAATAATCAGTTATAAGAGATTACAGTGTTAAAAGTCTGAACACTTTGGATATACTCATAACGGAAAACACTCAATAAAGACATAAAATGAAATGTCTGAGTTTTCTGAAAGAATAGAATCATGATTATTTCTCTCTAAATTGAAAAATTACTTTCATTGGTTTACTTTCTCTCCAGATCTAATTGGAAACCCCTTGCATTTGCATAATTAGTAGGAGAGAGACATCAACCAAGGCCCATGTTTACTGTCAGAAGGAGGAAAGAATATGCATGTTACATCCTACTAAATATCCATTTTAATTCACATACCGATATGATTCATTTCCCCCAATGTCTTGGATAATATCCTAATTTGTATAGGCTCTGACCATAATAATGCTAATGTTAATGTTTTACAGATATGCTGAACTTGATTTTCTTTATGATAAGAGGTCAAGATTGCATCTATGTCTTGCTCAGCCTTCTCAAAGTAATAAATTAGGAGCTCAGTTCTCACTTTCTTCTTCTCTTTACATTATTTTTTTTTCTCAACTCAATCCCAGCTGATTTGGAACATGCCTTCATACTTCCAGTATGAAAAATAGAAGACAGTTATAAAATCAATTTCTTCAAACTGCTATTCAATTTATTTTTGTGTTTTCACTGGGAATCTTGATTTTTTTAATATCTTGAGGTTATTTTTTTATGGCTATAACAGAAACTGTATGGCGTATGATTCAGTTTCTAAAACAATATCAGTTTCTATATGGCAATGTATTTGTGTAGAAGACGCAAAAGGGAAACAGTCATTCTACTTCATTATGACCGCTTTTCTGAGTTCATTTTTTAATTTTTTTAATTTTTTTAATTTTTATTTATTTTTTGTTTATTTATTTTTGAGACAGAGACAGAGCATGAGTGGGGGAGGGGCAGAGAGAGAGGGAGACACAACCTAAAATAGGCTTCAGGCTCTGAGCTATCAGCACAGAACCTGATGCAGGGCTTGAACCCACGAACTGTGAGATCATGACCTGAGCTGAAATCGGACGCTTAACTCACTGAGCCACCTAGGCGCCCCTGAGTTCATTTTTCATTAATATCATAAATATTCTGGGGCACCTGAGTGGCTCAATCGGTTAAGCATCCGGCTTCGGCTCAGGTCATGATCTCACTGTTCGTGGGTTCAAGCCCTGCGTCGGGCTCTGTGCTGACAGCTTAAAGCCTGGAGCCTGCTTCAGATTCTGTATCTTCCTCTCTCTGTGACCCTCCCCTGTTCCCACTGTCTCTCTCTGTCTCTCAAAAATAAATAAAGACCATAAAAAATTTTAATATCATAAATATTCTTTCAAGTGTTTTATTTAAGATTAGGAGCAGCTAAATATTTTTTGAAAATAAAAATAAAATTAGAGGTAGCTGGTATCTTTTATTATGTTGTATTTTCAGAAGCGTTAAGTTCAAAAAGAGTCTCAACAGAAATCTTAAATATACTTGTACATTTATAGATTTCAATCAATGTTTTCCTAGTGGATGATTGCATTCATCAGAAATTTTAGGATATATCATCATATATATCAAATGCACTCAAAATATGAAATAAAATTTGATTCTTATGTCCTGAACTCTGACAACCCTCTTATACTGAAAGAATGAATTAAAATTACTAAATAGCCGAAAGTGCCAACAGAATATTTTCTAAAGTATAGATTTTAACTTTGCTCAGTTTCAGTGCTGAAGACGTAGTAATGCCTCCCTTATATTATTGAAACAGGAGGATTTTTTTTAAAGATTCAACAGAAAATAGAATTATCCTCATTCAACACATTTAGTGTGCAGATTTGGGATGCATTTTTGGTACATTTTAATGATTGAAGCTCTCTCGAGGGTGCAGTCACGTGTTGGCCATGTCCGCAGTCATCTGAAGACATGGTTGAGCTAGCCAATGAAAATGGTTAACTCTGACAGTTGGCTGTGAATGCTAGTTGTTGGCTAACAGCGCATGCAGCTCTTGTTGGCCAATAGTCCCTACATGTAGTGTCTATATAATGTGTGTTTCAAGTAGTTGGATTTTATACATGGTGACTTGTTCCTCATAGTGTGCATTCCAAAAGAACCACATGGCATTTTCTGACATTGACCGAGAAGTTATGCAGCATCATTCTGTTGGTTACAAGAGAGGCACTATGCTGGCTTGGATTTATGTAGGGAATGTAGGCCTCACATTTCAATGGCAAAAGTGTTAAAAGAAGGTGTCAGCATGCAATGGTGGAATCTACTTACTTGAGTATTTTAAGTGTCTTCTAAGTCAATAAACTCTCCCCAGATTCCTCCTGGATATCATCACTAGCTGGAATTCTTCTTGAGTGACAAGGCTCAGCTCATGGTGGGCAACATACCAAGCAGTGGAAGGGGGTGAATTTATTTTCTTTTCATGGATCAGTTTTCTAGGGTAGTTGAAAACTACCCCATACCAAGTCTGTCTTTACATTTATATTAGGTGACTCATTGATGTAAGCAGAATAGGCATCCTACTGAACAGTATAATTTAAGAAACGCTGCATCCTTGAAGGGATAGTTTCTGTAAATATCTGTCATAACTGGGATTTGAAACTCTATCAGAATTTTATTCTTTTCTGTTGAGGTTGTTATTTTTAAATTTTATTTTTTCACTTTTTTCCAACTTAGGTATGATTCACAAATAAACATTGTATATATTTAAGGTGTGGAACTCAACAATTTGATATACGTGTGTATCGTGAAAGGATTCTCCCAATCACAGTAATTAACCTACCCACCTCACATAGCTACCTTTTTGTGTGTGTGGTAAGAACACTAACAATTCACTCTCTTAGTGAATTTCAAGTATACAGTACATTATTATTAACTCTAGTCTCCATGCTGTACATTAGGTCTCCAGAATTTATTTATTCTAATCTGAAAGTTTATACGTTTTGACCAAAATTCTCCCATTTCTTTCAGTCCCTACCCGCTGAGCAGTCACTGTTGTACTCTGCTTTTATGAGTTCTACATTTTTTAGCTTCTACTAATAATTGCGATCATGTACAATTTGTTTTTCTGTGTCTGGTATATGTACTCAGCATAACGTTCTTCAAGTTCATCTCTGTTGTTGCAATGGCAATTTTTAATTATTTTTTATGACTTAATATTCCATTTTGTATATAAACCACATTTCCTTTATCCACTCATCTGTTCATAAACACTTAGGTTATTTCTGTATCTGGTCTATTGTGACTAATGCTAAGATAAACATGGGAATAGTGATTTCATTTCTGTTACATGTATAACCAGAAGTGAGATACCTGGATCATATGGTAATTCAATTTTACTTTTTTGAGGAAACTTCATATTATTTTCTATAATAGCTCTACCAATTTTAAATCCCACCAGCAGTGTCCAAGGGTTCCCTTTCCTCCACATGCGTGCCAACACTTATTTTTTTTTACTTCTTGATAACAGCCGTTTTAACAGAGGTGAGGTGATATCTCATTGTGGTTTTGATTTGCATTTCCCTGATGATTAGTGATGCTCAGCATCTTTTCATATATTTGTTGGCCATTTTTATGTCTTCTTTGTAAAAATATTTAGGTCCTGTGCCCATTTTTTAATAGGGCTATTTGGGTTTTGTTGTTTTTATTGTTGTTGCCATTGACTTGCATTAGTTCCATATATATTTTTTCTTTTTAATGTTTATTTATATTTTTGAGAAAGAGAGAGAGAGCCAGCAGAAGTGGGAGAGAGGCAGAGAGAAAGGGAGACAGAATCTGAAGCAGGCTCTAGGCTCTGAGCTGTCAACACAGAGCCCAACGTAGGGCTCAAACTCAACAACTACGAGATCATGATTTGAGCTGAAGTCAGACATTTAACTGACTGAACCACCCAGGCAACCCTGTTCCTTATATATTTTGGATATTAGCCCCCAGTCAGATACAGGATCTACAGATATTTTCTCCAGTTCTATAGGTTTCCTTTTCATTTTGCTGATTTTTCCCTTTGCTCTGCAGAATTTTTCCTTTTGATGTAGTCCCACTTCTTTATTTTTGCTTTTGTTGCCAGTGCTTTTAATGTCATATCCAAAAAAAATCATTTCTAAGACAAGGAGATTTTTTCCAGCCACATTTTTTGAAAGGATTATCCTTTTTTTTTTTTTTTTTTTTTTTTTTTTTTTTTTTTTTTTTTTTTTTTTTTGCCATTCAGGATCCTTTGACATTAAATGTGAGTTTTATGGGTTTTTTTTTTCCTATTTTTAAAAAAAATGACATTGGGATTTTGGTGGGGATTGCATTGCTTCTGTAGGTTGCTTCAATTGATTTGGGTAGTATGGACATTTTAGCAATATTAAATTGTTCCTGTCCATGAACATAGGGATATCTTTCCATTTATTTGTTTCTTCTTCAGTTTGTTTCATCCTTGTCTTATAGTTTTCAGTGTAAAGATCTTTAACTTCCTTGGTTAAATTTATTTCTAAGTATTTTACTCTTTTTCATGCTCTTTTTTAAATAGCTTATTGCTATTGTATCAAAATACAACTGATTTTTACGTGTTGATTTTATATCCTTAAACTTTGCTGAATTCTAACAGAATCCTAAGAGAGTCCTAACAGATTTTTTCGTTATATGTCATTCTGCATATAAAATTATGTCGTCTGCTAACAGAGATAGTGGTCTTAAAGGAAAAGCTTTGGCTTTTCAGTGTTGAGTATGATGTTAGCTATGGGCTTTTCATATGTGGCCTTTATTATGTTGAAGTAATTTCCTTCTATTCCTAGACTGTTGAATGTTTTTATCGTAGGTGTTGAATTTTGTCAAATGCTTTTTCTGCATAGATTGAGATTATTATGTATTTTTTATCCTTCATTCTGTGAACATGGTTTATCATATTGACTTTCTTATGTTGAACCTGCCTTATATTCTCTTCTTGTGTCTTTTTCTGGCGTTGGTATCAGGATAATATTGATATGAATAAATTAACTTTGGTAGTATTTGCTGCTCTACACTAGCTTGGAAGAGTTTGAGATAGATTGGTGTTAATTCTTATTCAAATATTTGGTAGAAGTCCCCATCTGGTCCTGGGCTTTTCTTTGTTGTGAGGTTTTTGATTACTGATTCAGTCTCCCGAGTATTGATAGGTCTGTTCAGGTTTTTTATTTCTTCATGATTCAGTCTTGGTAGATTGCATTTTTATAGAACATATTCACTTATTCTCAGTTGTACAGTTTTGGGGGCATATAATTGTTCATACAGCCTGTTATGATTCTTTTTATTTCTCGGGCATCAGTTGTAACATCTTTTCCATTTATGATTTTACTTATTTGAGTTGTCACTCTTAGTCTAGCTCAATGTCAATTTTGTTGATCTTTTCAAAAAACCCACTCTTAGTTTGACTCTTAGTGTATTTTTTAATTCCTTATTTTGTTTTTGCTCTCATCTTTATTATTTCCTTCTTTCTGCTAACGTTGGGTTGAGTTCTTTTTTTTCTACTTCTTGAGGTATAGAATTGTTTACTTGAGATCTTTCTTCTTTTTTATTGTAGGCTTTTTTCACTATAAACTTCCCTCTAAGAACTACTTTTGCTGCATTACATAAGTGTTGGTGTGTTGTATTTTCATTTTCATTTGTCTCAAGATATTTTCTAATATCTCTTTGATTTCTTCTTTAACTCAACGGTTGTTCAGGAGTTCGTTGTTTAATTTCCATATATTTGTTTATTTCCCAGTTTTCCTTCTGCCATTGATAGCTAGTTTTATTTGATTGTGGTGGGAAAAGAAAATTGGTATGATCTCAGTCTTCTTAAGTTTCTTCAGACTTGATTCATGGCCTAACCTGCAATCTTCCCTGGAGACTATTCCATGTGCACCTGAAGACAAGGTAAATGCTGTTGCTGTTGAATGGAATGTTCTGTATGTATCTGTTAGATCCATTTGGTCTGTAGTGTTGTTCCAGTCTTCATTTTTCTTATTGATCGTCTGTCTGAGTTTTCTATCCATTATTGTAAGCAGGATATTAAAATCTCCATTTTTTTTCCAAATAGCTCATTGATATTGCATAAAAATGCAATTGATTTTTTCCTGTTGATTTTATATCCTGCAATTTTACTGAATCTATTTATTACTCCGAGGAGATTTTTTGTCTAAGCATTCTACATAGAGGATTATGTCATCAGCTAACAGAGATAGTAGTCTCAGAGGAAAAGCTTCAGCTTTTCTTTTTTTTTTTTTCCATAATATTTTATTGTCAAATTGGTTTCCATACAACACCCAGTGCTCTTCCCCTTAAGTGCCCTCTACCATCACCACCACCTCTTTGCCCCCCTCCCCCTTCCCCTTCCACTCTCAGTTCATTTTCAGCATTCAATAGTCTCTCAAGTTTTGCATCCCTCTCTCTCCCCAACTCTCTCTCCCTCCTCTGCTCCCCCTGGTTCTCCATTAGGTCTCTCCTGTTTTCCTGTTAGACCTATGAGTGCAAACATATGGTTTCTGTCCTTCTCTGCCTGGCTTACTTCGCTCAGCATGACACCCTCCAGGTCCATCCACTTTCCTACAAAAGGCCATATGTCATTCCCTCTCATTGCCATGTAGTACTCCATCGTGAAAATATACCACATCTTCTTG